>JAOPUD010000019.1:13004231-13015105 GCA_027122715.1 Trisopterus minutus
CACACACACACACACACACACACACACACACACACACACACACACACACACACACACACACACACACACACGGCCCAATAACAAGAATTTATTGGCTGGCTCATTCTACAGTGCATAGTTAACTGCCATATATTACCAATCCACCTTGTTGGCTGTCTATTTATAGTCTCATATTTCCCTGTTATCACATAATTTGGCATCTATAACACTCTCATACAGGTCAAATGGTTTATATTTCTATTCACTTCAAGGAGACAAAACAAACAAACTCCTACATTTTAGGGTGGATATTATAACAAATTACCTTTTGTCAGTGTGATGAAGGGCCATTCACACACACAGCCGTATCCGGCCCGGACATAGAGGCCGGACAGAGCCAGGGTACAACCAGAGGTGGACACCAAACAGCTGTCCCGCCACCTTCCCCACCTTGCAAAAGACGGATGGGTAATCTTCCACCCATCTCGTGCCGCTCTACTGTCCCTACTTCTAATTAACTTGCCCTCTGAGGGAAGATAAATGACGTATTAATCCCTAGTGATTCACCGCGGACAGACAGGCTCCCGTGTTCCAGCGACCTGATAAGCAGCTGCTGTACTTTGGCAGCAGGGTGTAATGCTGTTCAAATTGAACCGCTCCTTTCGATACAGAAACCGCTGAGACACGGCACCCTCCCAACAGCAGACGTGATGAACTGTCGGGCGCTCCAAAAGGTAAGCGTCAGGGAGACACACGCACCGCCTTCTCCGTGATGATCACTTTGTCCCACCCCAGCATCAACCATGAATACGTTTCTGACCAACAGGGACAACAAATTTACAGTTTCCTTGCGTCTGTATGTTTTTCTTAAGGAATAGGACAGAAAAACTGAAGGATATTGAAGACGCTATACCAGTGGACATGATATGTTTCCAGGATAAGGACTTGCTGTGATAAGGAGGGCTTCGCCTTCTCTGGAGAGTCATTTGTGTTTCGCTGTGGCAAAATGGTGCCTGGTGCACACACAATGGAGAGCAGCCCCTCACGGCCCCCCGGGGACACTCAACCTGTCCATCTCAGACAGAAATTCTATTAAAAGTTCATGTTGCATAACAGCCAGTGGAGATGATTCATTCCCAATTCATGTAAACTAAAATATTTGGAGATCCATTTTTCTTTTCTGTGATAAGGATGAGTTTCATCTCAGTGTGTTGAGAAAATAACCGATGAGGAAAAGATTATAGATTACTGACCAATTAGTTAATTGATTCACTCGCTGAAACTGTTTGACTGATTGTTTTGTTTAATTAACCTCAGGGTTTGCAGGGATTGAAATTAACGACGTCCCGTCGTCCCGGGGACGTAATTAATTGTCATCGGGAGGATCAATATTCTCTCTCGGGTTGACAAGAATTTTTCAAGTTTTCAACACTTTCTGCCAGAACGGGTTCGCGTCAGGGGAAAAGACTTAAGTGAAAAGGTAAATGGAAAAAGGACTGAGCTCTGTTCCACTGGCTGGCACGCTTGCGCTTGCGTTGTCCAGTGAGACGCAGAGACTGCTAGCAACAATGTTGCTCGCACTGCTTGCCGCTCGAGCTGAGCTGAGACGAGACGAGGATACTGTCACCCACTGGCGCCATCTTGCACCTCCAAAGATAAGGTTGGGCGTGTAAAAAAAAACCTCAATATTGAAACGAAGTGAACCGGCACTTTTTCGTTGTCTGACCCTTTACCCCCCCTGAGTGATAGAACGCTGTTCTGTTCTGCGCTGCGCTGCGATAGCACCCCGCCATCTCCCTCCAGCTCTCTCTCCCAAACCAATCGCTCTAAAGCATCGCTGGCAACATTCCTGACATACCAATGGTTGGCAGAGTGCTAAATGATTGACAGGTCGAATATGTCGGGGAGCAGGTCGGGCTTACAACCGCGCGTCAAGGACATACAAGAAGAGGCGATGTACGTGCATAGTGCCCACAACATGACCCTTGCCTTTCAAGATTCAAAAGTTAACATATGCAGAGATGCGATGAAGACAGTCAAAGAGCAGGGCCCGGTTTCCCGATAACGTCCACTCTTAGTGAGCTATACGGAGACTCCTACGTTTACACTTATCAAAGTTGTTCACCTCTATAGGCGTGGCTCCCGAACGGTCTCTTAGGAGTCTTCTTAGGAAACACTCCTTACGTCGTTCGCAAACGGTGCGGTCCAGAAAGAACGTGAACTGAAATCGATTGCTCAGAGATCGATTTTCCATTTCATGCGCAGGTGCATGACAGCGTTCTAAAAAATACATAGAAATAATATAGAAAATCAATAAACAGCGGAGGAGATTGAGGCAATTACATCCTTAAATCTGTCGCAGCCGTTCAAATGAGGCTATTGATTTTCTATTTACAAAGGTGTCTGTCTAAAGGATACTGCGTAGTGGCGGAGACGAGCGTCAGGAGCTGAATCATCACTACGGTAGAGCTCAGAAGGTTCTACGAGCGCCTGACCGAGGTTATCTGACCCATGTTTCCTGCCCAGCTCACCACTCAGGATGACCACCTGTGTTGAGTAGCGTACTACTACTCAGATAACCAGAGGCGAAACCGAAAGCACGCCGAAAGCTTGAGTTTGAGCTGTTATGCTAGCTTCAGTCCCGCCACCCCCCACCCAAGGCGAAGCCAACAGCCCAGCCGTACTGCTAGTCAAACCTCCGAAGTTTGACAACGAGTAAATGTCGGCTTTTTCAGCCATAACCTCTATACGAAAATAACTCAAAGCCATGTAAAGAAATAACCATTAACGAACTGTATCGCTAAAGATATGATGCCTATAATCAAGTTTGAAAAACAGGGCTTCATTTAGCTAATAAATGTCATGAAGTAGGCTACGCACAGCCTGTGCGAAAAGTTATTATTATATATATATTTTTTACAACTGCACAATAAAGAGTGCAAGTGTTATACGAAACAAATTGGTTTGTGTAGGTGCAATTTAGATGTTGGATAAAAACAGGTCAGATATATATATGTGCGGCTTTGCAAGAGAACCCCATCGCTAGCCTAAAACATCTAATAAAAATAGATGTGATCATCAAAAATCTTCTGTTCTGTTGTTACTGCTGGCCCATTCAGTGAAACTCAAGTGGTCCCTTTCCCCAAGGAGAGTTGGCTACCTGGGGTTTCCCTGCATTGTGCAGCAGACCCCCTCTGTTTCCCTTTGCTCAACAGGAGCCTAACTATGGCCCTGCGACCCTGACGACCACAACAAGCACAACAGCTGCCACAGCAGCACGCTGGGAGAGCGCCTTCACCGTGTGTGTGTGTGTGTGTGTGTGTGTGTGTGTGTGTGTGTGTGTGTGTGTGTTTCCCAGAAAGCACATTTGCCCTGTACAAAGAAGGAGCATTCCATTTTAATTTTACTTCCGTGATCCTTCTATGTACTGTATGCAGTGTGTCATTGGGTCTTGACTAAAGCATTAACAGGGCTGAGCAGCATGTTTTTTGTGCAACCTCTGCAAGAACGGAATGGGAGCCAGCCTCAGTAAATCAAGAGTTAATCTGCCCAGGCAGCACTACACTACTGTCATAACTTCAGTCAGGCTGCCTAGAGACTTCCAGGCCTACTACCGCCTGTCTGCCCGACAGTCTTTATCGGACCATCAATCATAAGGCTAAACATTCATGCTTAAACTTGAGTAGGCTGTATAAAGCGGTGCTGCTCAACTTTAGAGGGGTGTGGATCCAGGGTTTTATACAGCTGTAAAGAGTAACTAGTTTCAAAAGAATACAACAGCCAGAGGGGAGGAGGAGAGGGAGAGACCCAGCGCCAATTCCTGCCTTTCACTTCCACTTGAGGGGATTGCTTCAAAGGCCTTCTCCAAATCACTGATGGAGCACATGGGGACACCAAGTCTGCGGTTCAAATAATGGTCTAACCTTTGCATTCCGGGTAGTTTAGGCAACCCTGCTGCTACACAATGTGATCCCGACTTCTCGGGGAGGAAAAGCCCGACCTTTGTATAAACAGTTTCACATTTGAAAGCAGTGTCAGGGTGGGAGTAGCCCGCTTGTGACTGGACCCATTAGGAGAACTTAACTCACCCTTATTCTCCTCATCGCAGCGACAATCTCCACCCGGTTGTTGGGCCGTGTCACGTCCAGGCTGCCGATGTACTGTTTGCACACACAGAAAATGATGAGTCCATCCTTTAGTTTCGTTTTTCAATAGGACACAGATAGATTTGAGGCTGATGAATAAGTATTAATCCATGATAATGAGATTTGTTCATCAGGCCATGATACATAAGAATGCGCACCATGCACTAGTAATTGCTGTTAAATCCCATGTAATTAAAAGACTCTAATCACACACTGATAGTTAAGACTAACGACACTGAACAGTGCAGCCATGTGAACATGACTCTTCCCATTGTCGGATCCAAGTAAGCGCCTCCAGCTGTCTACTCGACTAAATAATAATAATAATGATAACAACAATACATTTTTTTTTTAATTCTTTCTCAGTTGGTTAGAGCATTAACCAGACTGCATGGGTGTTTTACAGCGAGTACGTGCAGCTGATCTAACAACGTTCACCTTTGCCTCAAAGTTGATCCCGTGCTGGAAGGCTTCCTCGTTGTGTAAGGGAATCCTCAAATCATGGCCATCATCCACCAGGTTGTACTTGGTTTTTCCGGGCATGATCGCGGTGATAATCCACAACAACAACAACAACAAAAACTAAAAAGGAAGGCAACAACGCTTCCGTTAAAAAATAAATATATATATCCAGGAAAAAGAAAGTCAGGGATCCTCCAGCGCTGCTGCTCCACCGCCGCGGCGCGTCCCGTCGGTCGCTGCACCGCAAGCCGACATCGGACAAGCGCGAACTTTTATATTTCCCTCGCTGTCTCAACTTCGCGCTGTGATAAAACGTCACTTTCTGACAGATAACTAACCGCTGGAGGCGTGTGACCCCTCGCTTGTTTACCTCCCGACCCTCGGAGCGAGAACACCAGCCGCGCAACAAGAAAGAACCCGCAGCTTTTCCAAGCTACTTTTCCTCCCGAGTGGAACTTGTGCGGACTCGGAGCTCTAAGCCCCGCCCCCTCGACCCTCCCTCCCCGAGGGGCTCCGCGGCAGGAGGTCACCTGATTGGAGGGATTCGGGGGATTCCACCTGTTCTCATTGGAGCAGATTCACGTCGTGACTCCGGGGGGGAGGAGCTACGGCGTTTCGTTCCACCAGCCCCCGGGAAACGGGGAGCGTCGAGCACAGTGCGGAGCGAGAAATAATAATGCGTTCAATGTGTGTGGGTCGAGAAACCTGCTCTGAATTAAACCGGGTCATGTTTGAAGCCTTTAGTTTTGTTATGTTATACATAATATATAGGCCTACGTGTATGTAGACCTAGAGCCAACCTTTTGGAAAGTGCAGTTTGTGCAACATATGAAGTGATGTAGATCTTTCCCTATGTAGGAGAAATTTAATTATGTCTTAACATTTGGAAGAACAAGGGACTTGAACTGATTTAAATGTGTGGTACGTTTCGCCTTGCCAGTGTTTAATCGCTGGTGTGAGTGTGGTGAATAAGTCTTGATCAGTCTATGTGGGCAGCCGCTATAAAAAGAAGACACGACTGCCCACTAGCGGCAGAAATGACCTGGCAGATATCTGGATATATCACTGAGATTTAATTTGGATTTAGCATATTTTCTAGGAACACTGTGTATATAAAAAAGAAAGACTCTCAATTGAAAATCTTTATTTTCACGGTTTTTAATCAGCTTGTTCAAACAATGGCCTTGTATTGAGAATGTTTTATTATCTACAATAAATTATGCACACATTTAAAGCCTTCTGATAAAGGCTTTAAATGAGGAATGTGCAGACACACAAAATCTAGTCTTGCATGAGATATGCCTGTGCCTATGTATAATGCAGGCGGCCGGCAGTATAATGCAACCCTGACTCACCCCCCCCCCCCCCCCCCCCCCCCCCAAGGTGCTCTGGGCCAGGGAAGGAAGAGAAGCTGCGAGGAAGGGTGAGTTTTCTGGGGCAGCAGTAATTCTCTCTCACCACCAGCTCGATTAACAAGGCGATAAGGCACTGTCTGTAACAAACAAGCATCACCTCCACTTGAGTAGATAAAGGCCGAGCAGTGGATAACCCGCTTGTTTTGTGGGTCAGGATCCTAACAGAATGATGTGGAGCCGTCTTCTAGACCTCTTCTGAGAACATAACACCATTTGATTCATTAAAGCCATCCTGGACCCATTATGCACACCACTTTGATGAGTGGTGTTCCCCAGATGATGTAGTTCCACTCTGCTATTCGATTTTTGGTTTTGGAATGGAGTGGAGGGAATGTAATGGAAAATAATAGCTAAAGACAAATTTAACATTGTATAGTTATAGAATTGTATGGAATGGAGTCAAGTAGAATAGAATTGAAAGTCAATTTGACTGTGGACATTTGGGACACAGGAAAAAACCACAAACACACAAATACAAACATGTTCATGACCAACTGAAATTGAACATAATGTGTCGCGTCATCCTTAAAAGGCCAATGGTCGCGATCCATCAAGAGGGACCAACGTACAGATTCAGGAGGAATCTTTATACCCAGCATGAGACGTGGAATCCCTGGCATTCCTGCATTTTTCCTAAAAGCATATCGAGACCATCCTGATCACGTAGAGCAGGCGCTGAATCTCTGATCCTATGTCTAGGATCAGGGCTGGGGCCGTGCAGAGCTGAGCAGATGCTCATGGACAATAAGTGGATTTAGGAGGATTGGGGCAGAAACCAGCAGGGTCCTGCACTCCAGCTGAGCAGGCTGCTGTCAGTCTGGCCGTTAGCAGGTATTTGCATACTAACCCAATGATCATAAAAAATGGTGGAAGCCAACACAAGGATATTACACCTTAGGCGCAAAGCAGATAACAACACTTTTCTTAGAGCAGAGTAGAGTCAACACATTTAAATGCAGAAACACACACGGACGACGAGGGAAAGAAACAGGAGTAGTTTGATAAAAAGAAGACACACAGGTGAGATACAAAAAGGTGTATCTCATTATGTTCATTATGGGCACTGACCCAAATTCCTACAGACACAAGTTGAATTGAATGAGCACATGTATTCACCCTTACTATTACAAACAGAATGGTACAATTATGGCTTTGTTTCAATCCATAAAGGCCTCAGATCAGTTGAATTACATTTTCATACATAAGTATATTAGTTCATTGTCAACATCCTAAAGACTGTGTCAAAAGCATCCATGTATATATAGAGTCCATGACCAAGAATACAAAAATGTAGCCAACTGTAGAAGCACCATCCTTTTTTTCGCCCAACCTATTTTTATATAAAAGCATATAAAACAGGTGAACTGTCACCAATTTAATCCTTAAAAACATGAGAGACATATGAGATGCTACCGGCATTCCTCTCTTCAACCTAGTAGGAATACATTAACTTTGACCTGCTACTGCTAGTTCTGACTACACAGCAGAGATAGAGCATTGTGTTGAGCCAGCTCAAGAGGGCTTGGAGTGGTGTTCACGCCAGTCGCTTGCGGGTCAGTGTGTCAGTGAACTGAACTGTATCTCTAGATGTTTTCCCCTTGAACAAAGATTTTGCCTTGAGCTTTTATCTGGATGGCAGCTACAACGCAAAGCCAGACAACAAGATAGTCCCCCACACACCAACCGAGGCTGACATGTATTATTCACGGAGAATTGCTGCGCACCATGGAGAGAAGTGGTTCCACTCCTCCCAAGAGACAAAATAAGCGCATCAGACGGACAAGAGAAAACAGCACAAGAGATTGATGTTGAATCATCATCGTACTTCAGTGGAAAAAAAGTACTTTCTGGGCTATTCCTTCCACATGAACAAACTAAATCTGTGTGTGTTAGCCTGACGCCATGTGGACACATCCTGAATCAAATAGATTTCACATTGGGCCACAATTGCACAGAGCAAATAGGCCTACTATTTTGGCCGGGCAAAGAGAAAAAGGCCGGACAGGAAAACAGTCTCATTGGAATCCATTACGCCCTGAGAATCTAAAGTGGTTTGGACCCCCCATCGCTGATTGCCAAGGAAATCTCAGACAGCGCATTTCTCTCTGCAGCATGCTATATTCGTTCTTAAGTACCTCTGAAATAGCAACATTTCAACATGGGCCATAATAACGGGACAGCTTTTCGTGTGAGTTTTATTGATTCCACATAATTTACAGGCAAATATAATTATCAAAATACACATTGTGAAATGTTCAATAAATTCTTATGTGGGGTCTTATTTCTTGGTGGTGGGAGGATGCTGGGGCCACATAAACCTTGCTGGTGGCCGGACCCGGGGCAGGGGCTGCTAATTGATGATCCCTGGTTTAATAACCACCGTTAAACCGTAATGGATGCATATGTCTTGTTTTACCAGAACTCATTCATTCTACATAAATGGCAAAAAAAACGATGAAAAATGTGTTTTCAGTGCAAAGGTAGAATGAGGCTTTCAGGGGTTGAAAATTAAACCCAATTTGAACAAATGTTTATGTTAACTATAAACGGTATGTAATAATGGGATTTAAAAAAAAGTTCGTCAAAATGTTTGACCTTCTGTGCAATTCCATGGCGATGAAACAGATTGTGGTGAAGTTACACATACTGACCACTAGAGGTCAGTGTGGTGGTGTTACACATGCTGACCACTAGAGGTCAGTGTGGTGTCGTTACACAGACTGACCACTAGAGGTCAGTGTGGTGGTGTCACACAGACTGACCACTAGAGGTCAGTGTGGTGCTGTTACACATACTGACCACTAGAGGTCAGTGTGGTGCTGTTACACAGACTGACCACTAGAGGTCAGTAACGCTCCGTATTGCTGTGAATGATTTGAGACTAAAAGTTAAAATTCATGTTCGTATAAATAAACTTAATAAAAAGATGGAAGCTGCCTCTCGTTAAATGACTTTGGTGAGCTTTTTATAATCACTTTGTCGCTAATGCAGTATAAGGCAGATAGTTTGATTTCATGATGAAGGACCTGGGACGGAGCGGATCGAGGGATACTGACTCTAAATTCATAGATCGCTTTCATTCAGTCAACTGGGAGCGGTGTCGGTGTACAATGTACGAATATATATATTTTTAAATTAAAATTAAAAATGAAACAAACTCGAAGCGGAACATTAATCCCGTGTCCACACTGTTTTCAGACCGGATGAAGCACCCGGAAAGGGAAACGTCAGCAAAATGAAGTTGTGTTTCTGAACATCTGGGGGGGAAACAGCTGCAAACGTTGTGTGAACCAGAGGATCGCAGGCGTCCACCTTTGAATGTGCATATTTCTATTAAGAAACTAAACAGTAAGTGCTTCATATTCATATGTTATTTCTGCAGGGAGCGGACCGATCGTGCACAGACGTGCGCTGGTCTGCAGACTCGACGCAGGCTGCTCCACTCTGCTTGTCCAGTGTGTTTGATCGTTTATGTATGGATCGCAGTAGGCATGTGAGTTCATTCATGCATCCACTTGATAACATAAACCTGCGGCGTGGAAGCATTATATCAATTAGATTCGTCATCGTTGTCAAAGAGTTTTTTTTTTTTTTTATTCACTGAGGTTTTGCATGACATTAGTATGATTTGGTTTTAATGTATTGTTTGATCTCTTTACCAAATATCTATGTTCATTTTGTACAACCGATATAACCAAATGTGTCAAATAGATTGAGCATTCATTCATGCCAAGTGGGGTAAGGGTGAGGATATTCTGCTGTCATGTGATGACTGCTGACGGAGACAGATTTCACAATACAATGCACATGGTTTGATTTGTATGTAAACCCTTGTTAAATTAAACCAAATTTTTTCGCAATTCTTTCCATCCACCTAAAAAAGGGTTATCTCCTTCTCATTCATTTTTTAAATGAAAATATTATATATAATAATGTTATGAAATAACATTTCCAAACATAATTTGATGGTGAAACACAAACCAATAGATTATATTAGAATTGACCTATGACTCAAGAGTACTTGACTACGTAAACGACTTAACATCCGATGTTCCCAAGGATATTCTGCACTATTCTGGTGTTTTGAAAACATGGTACATTTGGTATTGTTTACAGTAATGATACCAAATGTAAATTACCAAATGTAAGGTAAATGTAGAACGAAGGGAAATTAAGAAGTGGTGCTCTTGTCTTCATAGGTATTCCAAAGAAACATGAATGACTTTGCAGTTCTCAACACGGGGCGGAAGATGCCGCTCCTAGGCCTGGGAACGTGGAAGAGTGAAACGGGAAAGGTGTGTTCATGCACAGCAGCAAAGCAAACGATGTATGCGATGCACCTGTGCTAAACGGCTGGTTGTTCCGTCCCACTGGTCCAGGTAAAGCAGGCAGTCATCTGGGCCCTGCAGGCGGGCTATCGCCACATCGACTGCGCCGTCATCTATGGCAACGAGGTGGAGATCGGAGAAGCTCTGCAGGAGACGCTGGGCTCTGGCAAGGTGAGGAGTGGAGCCCTGGCGTCTGAACCGCCACGCGCTCTTGTTTTTGAAGTAAAATGCTATTTTTCGATTTTTTTTTTTGACTTTGATATAAGACTGACCCTTTGCACGCGGCAGGCCCTGAGGCGAGAGGACGTGTTTGTGACGTCCAAGCTGTGGAACACCCGCCATCACCCGGAGGACGTGGAGCCCTCGCTGCTGAAGACCCTCAAGGACCTGAAGCTGGAGTACCTGGACCTCTACCTCATCCACTGGCCCTACGGCTTCCAGTAAGCACTCCTCTCTGTACCTGGACCCCTACCTCATCCACTGGCCCTACGGCTTCCAGTAAGCACTCCTCTCTGTACCTGGACCCCTACCTCATCCACTGGCCC
>JAOPUD010000019.1:13015855-13032268 GCA_027122715.1 Trisopterus minutus
TGTGTGTGTGTGTGTGTGTGTGTGTGTGTGTGTGTGTGTGTGTGTGTGTGTGTGTGTGTGTGTGTGTGTATGTGTGGTTAAAGGTGACATGTTATACCACCCGGTGTGAGTGTGATTAGCCGTAACAAGCCGTTTTGAAAATTGGCCTCTTCTGACATCACAAGATGAGCAACGTGGTATAAAAAACACCTGGTGGTATAATATGTCACCTTTTCATCAGTGGGACTATTTTTAACAGAGCTACCGCTGCATGGCCAACACAGGTGTAGCCCATAAGATTAATAATGGGGTTGTTTGGTTCTTGCCTAAATTAAATTGATTTACAACTATACTACATGGTTAAAGCTGGGTTTACACTTTGTGACACTTTACACTTTGGTTTGACTCTTGCTATATATTAAAGGTTCAATGTGTAAGAACTTGTTGAGCTCCTCCCAGTTGTTCCCAGTTCGTCGTTCAGTCCAGTTCTAGTTCATTTTATTATTAAGAGCTGTTCATTAGATTACTGAGGACATTCTCTGCGTACTTTCATTGGGTACGACAGGTGGAGAGCCACCCGTACCTGAACCAGGTGGAGCTGCTGGCCCACTGCCGGGAGCGGGGGCTGGTGCTCACGGCCTACAGCCCCCTGGGCTCACCGGACCGGGCATGGAAACACCCGGACGAACCGGTGCTGCTGGAAGAGCCGGTTATAGCTGCGCTGGCACAGAAGTACAGCAAGTCCCATGCACAGATCATCCTGAGGTGGGTTGGGTTGGCGCACACACACGCACACACACGCACACACTCCCTCACAACATTAAACTAATGATTTTGTTCTGATCTATAAGGTGGCAAACACAGAGAGGAGTGGTGACGATCCCTAAGAGTGTGACCGAGTCTCGCATCAAAGAGAACATCCAGGTGATGCAGCCGCCGGCCTTTTACTAGAGATGAGGGCGTTCAGGCAGGAGATGGATGCGGCGAGTCATCACCATTGTCCCAGTGGCAAACTATAACAACACAGGAAATCAAAATGTTTTTTTGTATGTGGTTCAGATATTTGACTTCAGCCTCGAAGGAGAGGAGATGAAGAGCATCACAGACCTGCACCGGGGCTGGAGATACATCGTACCAACCATCACAGTAAGCACCATGGGCTCACTGACGCTTATCGTTTATCTGTACAATTTGCCTTATTTGAATTGTAAGGTTTATGTATTTACTAATTGTTGTCCAAATTAATTCATTACAAATTTTAAGTAAAGTAGCTTTTCTTTAATATCATGTAAGCTACATTAGGTATTGGAGGTCTGTGTGTCGCTAATTCACTAAGTGAACCTGATGCAGAAGACACACAAAAAGGAGAATATGTGTGTTTATTATTGTGTTTATTGTGTTTTTTAGGTGGACGGGAAGAGTGTGCCCCGGGATGCAAAGCACCCCCACTACCCCTTCAACGAGCCCTACTGAACACCGCATCGCCCCGCCAACCGCTTCTGTGCCTTGGAAACCAGACCATGGAACTGCAATCCCATCATGCAACACTTTCTATCTAATCAATTAGCTGCGCCGCCACCACCACCACAAGTTAACCACATTTGGGAATTAACTAGGCATTTTTTTTAAGCTGTCTTATCTGAGTAGTGTCTTATGTATTGCACTTATAATCACTTGAAATGACTCAGTAAAGTGTAAGTATGTGTCTTATGAGTGTCGACATGTTATTTTGTAATAAAGTTTTTTGTTACCTCCCTCAGGAATGTCTTGTTATTGGACATGTCTCAATAAGGCTTTGACTATTGTTTTTGAATGACTATTATTCTACATAGCAGAAAGATATTCAAAATTTCACAAATGTCATGAAACTTCAACACAATATAACGTTATTCAAACATTAGATGGCACAGCATCAGAATTTTATTTTCATCAGCAGCATTCCTGGTGATAAACATAGTGTACATCCATTTTCACATTTTAAATTACATGATTTCAATAATCCCTTTCAAAGAGGTAATTCGTTCTATGTACACATTCTATATCACGTTAGGTTTTAGGTAACGTTTGATGTAAACAAATCTGGTAATATGCAATGCATCCCATGTCCTGCATTTTCTACATCACCTAAAAATGTCCAGTTTCATTACAATACATATTACTGTGGAAAAAAGGCTTGATATCGCCCAGCCAATAACCATCTCATGATTTGATAGAATTCTATTATAATTTCGTTGTTTTGTGTGCGTATGTCAAAACAGGAGCAGTACATGGCATGATCACGTGAAAGATTCACGAGAGATTGAACGTGGAAGATTAATTCCACAATTAATTCAATACATACAGTATGAGTATAATATAATAATGATAATGAGCACCTTTTGACACAGGACATTTAGTTGCATGATAATCTATAATGTGTTCCCACACTCCCCTCTAGTAGACGTCAGTGGTAGTAGCAGACGTGTTCATTGCCAGAGCGTGGGTGTTGTGTTGGTGAGATACAGTGATAGCATCAACAATGATAACGAACGCAGCGTGACGCATGACGGTAAAAACCTTCTGCTATGGCTGAAGATTTTAATATTTATATTTAAATAAATATTTTATTTTTAGCATGTTCTCGCCATCCCCCCTTGGACATCAGCTGCCGCAGTAAACGTCTCCCATTGATGATGTGCCGGTGTGATGCTGGTCAGATATAGTGATAGTCTCTCATCTCCTGCAGCACCTCCTCCAACGCTTGCTCCACCGTCAGTTTGGGCGGCCGGTGCTTGCGGATGAACTACATTGGAGGAAAGAATGGCTGTTACTATAACATTCTGTTCTTAACTTAATTAAATTGATTTATAACTACATTGCATGGTGTGGCAACCCGGCTCCGGGACAGCGCCCCCTGGGAGCCCAGGGGACGGGTCGTAGAGGGAGCCTACCACCCATGTCCCCAAGATGGCGCCAGTAAGGACATTGGAGCTGCTTCTAGTTCAGGAAATGCGGGGGCATCTGTGGCTCGCCAACGGAGAGACCGGAGCTCGTGGCTGATGGGGTTCCGTCCACGAGGGATAGGGCCGTCCATTCCTCCCGGGTTTTGCGTTCTTTGGTGTTTTTTCATTCAGAGACTTAATGTTTGGGATAAACTTTTTTCCGCTGTGAATTGTGTGCTGTTTGGGAGGAGGCGGTTCACGCACCCCGCCGGGTTGCCACAATGGTTAAAGCTGGCTTAACATTTTGTGAAACGTTACAAATTTGTTTGACTTTTGTTATACGTTAAAGTCGCAATGTGTAGGAAGTCGATGGCTGACTATGTCTGTGAGTTAACCCCGAGGGCGGCACACCCATTGCTGTTTAATCAACTAAAAACTTATTTGTGGGTATATTTTTCGAGCTCAATGCAAAGTAGTAGTTGCAGAAACTCATTAAGAGGCAAAACCTCAGTGTCACATCAGCCCTATTGTCTGTGGGATTTAAAAAAATCCTGTCAAACAAGTCACACCCGTAATCCTCAATCATCACAAAGAAGATTTTTCTATGCGTTTGCTCAATGAACCACTAAAAGCTAGCCACATCTTTCCTCTTTCCTCCTCAAGCCTCGAGGGTTGAGAATACACAAAGACCTATGAACGTGTGAATTACAGAACCGTCCATGTAGGACCATGACATATGGTTTCTATTTTTGATGGCAGAAACAAATATATTTGAAAAGTTGTGTGTTTGAAAAATACACATGTAAAATTAAAATTTAATTTATGGGATTTGCAGAGTTCTTTGTGTGCTTATTCCAGTTAGCTGAAGTGGCGGATTTGATGTTGCAGCTGTTCAGCCAAGTGCATTTAAATGAGCTAATGAACAATATGGGCTGGGGCATACTTGTCTGGTGTCCTCCAGAGTGGTGTAGGTGTAATCTGCCGGACCCAGGCCCTGCACCATGCTGTGGTGGAGATGTCTGCTGGCTTGGGCAAACTGTCGGGTCATGGCTAGCTGCTGCCTTAGCATGTTGTTGAGGGCGAACACTGCCGGGCTGTAGGAGGTTAAAGCTGGAGGACACACACACACACACACACACACACACACACACACACCTCTTAATTACGCTGTTAGGAATGGCTTTAATATAACCAGTTAATCCTGTCAAGTGGCTTATTCTCTGAAATTATTTACTGTACTACTTTGTAAACCAAGGCAACATTTCTGACACCCAAAGACAACATAGAGTACCAAATCATCCATTGTTTTCAGGAATATTTCATTTGCAGTCAAACTTTTTAACCCTTCTTAATGGCCTCGAGAAAAAACCTTTAAACTATTCATTACATGTTAATGTTTCCTTGATGTCACAACACATAGCCACCTATCTAGAGACAAGTGTGAAGTCAAAAATCCTATTACAACATAATATGCAATAATCAGTGTACTACATTACCAGTACTACAGTAACCCACAATGCATTTCAACATTGGGAGTAAAATTGCATCAATTTATTTTCATAAGACACAATGTATATCATATATATATATATATACATATATACAGTATATATATGTATCATTTTTCAAGTAAAGTAAAAGGAAGACACAGACCTTCAATGGAATTCAACACATGCAATTCACTCACACGTTTTACTTGCATTGGGTTAATCTGTGTAAGGAGACCTGTGTTTCTGACAGGTTTGCCGAGGTTCTTTTGTCTACAGCAGCTTGCGTCATTATCAGTGTCACCAGGCCTTGAAAAGGAAGCCGCTTGTGATTGACAAACATTGGGGGGGGGGGGGGGGGGGGGGGGGAAGGGGTTGCTGTAGACCTCAACTCACCCTCGAGGGCTTCTGCACCGACTGTGTGACTGGCCACGGGGGTTGGGTCCACGGAGCCCATGCCTACTGCAGGGCCCAGAGCAGCCATACCTGGAGGTCAGGACGTCAGAGGGGGGTAGGGAGTGAGAAGCAGTAGCAGCGTCATTACAGGGACATACACCACCACTCACTAATTATCTAACATACAGCGTTTACGCATTTAAAACGGCTGCAACGCACGACACATTTGTTAGAGGCGTACATGCGTGTATTATTTTTCTATTTCCTGTTACACTTGCTGATAAGTTACTTTAAAGGTGACCTGTTATACCACCAGGTGTGAGTGTGATCAGCCGGCGTAAATGCATGACGGACAGCTAATCACACTCCCACCTGGGGGTATAATACGTCACCCTTAACGTGGCGCTACATTTAGCTTTGCAGGGTGGCAGGTGACGGGTGGGTTTGCAGTGCAGTAGCTTAGCTTAGCAGAGCGCTAGGTGACCATAGCAGGGTCTAAGGGCTACTGTAGCATCTGGGGGCAGCGTGGTTACCTGTGGACCAGGCGTAGGACAGCGGGTCGGCCCGTGTCTGCGTGGCGGCCTCTCTCCCGGGCCGGGCCTCTCTCCCGGGCCGGGCCTCTCTCCCGGGCCGCCGCCGTGCGGCGGGGCGTCTGGAGCTGGGCGTCAAGGTGCGGGACGAGGACTGCGCCGAGCAGCCAGAGGCGTAGCTGCTCGCCGCGCTCCGACTGCGGTCGGAGAAACTACTGGCGTAGGGGTCGTCGTAGGGGTCGTCACCGGTGTCGTCGCCTTCCTCCCAACGCGAGCCGCCTCCGTCACCCGCGATCTCGGACGCGTCGTCTCCTCTCTGCGTCCTTTTCTTCCTCCTCGCCTCCTGGTCAGCGTGGCTCGGCCCCAGGTGCTCCGAGACCTCGCTGGGGCTGTGGTCCTGCTCCGTCCGAATGCTGAAGCTCTCAAAGTCACTGTGGTAGTCCGCCCCCACCTCTTCCTCTCCCGGCTCCTCTTCCTCACCCTCCGGGCGTTGTGGCGTCGACGAATGGGCCTCTGCTCTGCGCTGCTTGGGTGTTCGATGGTCCTTCTGGTCGGGGGGGAGAGAGGGAGAAGGGAATTGCATGAATTAGAGTGACATTAAACACCACTGTTGTTAGGTTTTAACTTAAAGATAAAGAATGCCGTTGTTTTTATTAATCATCCTTACCTGCTTTGGTTCCACCGTGAAATCTGGTACAAGGTCATCCAAAGACATGATGTTGAACTTGAAATCTACTGGGAGAAGAAGGATTATAGAGTGTGACAAAACCAATGCGAGACCTCAAAATATAGGTCTCTCAAAATAGATATTATATATTATAATTGATATAATGGATACTAACGCATACAAAACATAAAAAAAAGGCTTGTACCTTGTTCTCCTACTACGAATGCATAAGGTGAAGAAATGATTGATTGAATTAATCATTTAAAAACATTTTTTGTATCTTGACGTGGATGGCATAAATCATAAATGCAGTATATCATGAAATCGAACTAGTAGTACTACCAACTACTATGACTATCTTTATGTATTCCACCTTTCGTATAACAATTTTGTGTGTGATGCCTATGAACAGATAAGGCCCCGCTATGTCAACAATAAGTCGGCATCCTCCACGTTGCCCTAGTTACCGGTACTTTATTTATCCTCCTCACCCTCTGAGGAGATGCTGCTGCTCCTGTCCTCCTCTTCAGTCGGACTCCCCGGCCCTGCGGGGCAGAGCTCCTCCAGGGAGCGCACCTCCCCACGGCCCCAGGACGGCGGGGAGGACAGGGAGCGCACCTCCCCACGGCCCCAGGACGGCGGGGAGGACAGGGAGCGCGGCAGGGGGCTGTGTGGAGCAGACCGGGAGGCCCCTGAGGGAGAGGGAGGAGCGGGGTCAGGCTTCTCCCTGGAGTCCTGGAGGAAGGATGACAATGCAAACATTGTTAGTGAAAAGAGGGTTTAGGTGTGCGTGTGTGTGTGTGTGTGTGTGTGTGTGTGTGTGTGTGTGTGTGTCCTCATTTATATAGCGCTTTTATCCAAAGCGCTTCACAGTGTTGACTGACATTCACCCATTCATACACACGTTCACACACCGACGGCGGAGTCAACCACGCAGGGCGACAGCCAGCTGGTCAGGAGCAATTAGGGTGAGGTGTCTTGTTTAGGGACACCACGACACTCAGCTAGGAGGAGCTGGGGATCGAACCAGCAACCTCGCGGTTGCCAGACCTGCGGTTGCTCTACCTCCTGAGCTAATGCCACCCCTTATGCAAATTAATCAATGGCGTGCCCATTGGCCGCTCCTCTGTACATCATCGTATAGAACCCGCCAAATATAAGATGTGTGGTTGTGTTTTTTTTCCCGACCAGGGCCAGGCCTGCTGGATATCTGTCTGAACGGGAGAGAATCAAGACACATGCCAGAGTCAGAGTGGGCTGGTCGTAATCCATTCCTGACGGAAACAATATCAGAAAGCACTTGCTAGGTTGCCTTGATTTTACAGCCTGACTGTGTAAGATTCTTGTCACAACAGTTTCCCCGGCGGAATTCATGTAAACGTCTCCATCTAGCTTACCTTTGCCACCGTCTTCGTGGGTAATCTCCTATGTCGTAAGATGCTGTCCTCCGTCGAGTCCAGCGAGTCTCCCAACAGTTTCCTCATACTCTCCTCATCGCTGTCCAGGCTGACTCTGCGGCCCTCCCCCGCCGCCGGCTCAGCCTTCCCCACGCTGGGCTTCACAGCACCGCCACTTCTGTACTCGCCAACCGACAAACCGGCGTCGGCGGCAGCAGGGAGTTCAACGCTGACTTTAGCCGCTTGGGAACGGCTGAGGTTGTTGGCAGCCGTAGCCAGCACCGACGTCTTCTTCAGGAAGCGCTTCCCGGGACTTCCCGGGTCGTTGCTCGACAACTGGGGTGACGGGGGGGCCGAGGGGAGCTCGGGCGGCGAGTGTCGATGGGGGGGAGAGGGACCCCGGTCGGAGGCTGTTGGAGGTACGGTGTGATGGGCGTTCCCCTCGACGGCACGCCCCTGGGTGGCGCTCTGGGCAGCGCTCTGGGCGGTGCTCTGGGCGGTGCTCTGGGTGGCGCTCTGGGCGGCGCTCTGGGCGGTGCTCTGGGTGGCGCTCTGGGCGGTGCTCTGGGCGGTGCTCTGGGTGGCGCTCTGGGCGGTGCTCTGGGCGGTGCTCTGGGCGGTGCTCTGCTGGGCTTGCTGGCGGGAACGGATGCGCTCCTCGATGGTGGCCAACCTGCTCAGGGCGGCACTACTCTGGGAGCCCTGCTGGGAAGAAGCCACAAACCTGGAAGCAGGAAATAACAAGAACAGGCTCGCATCAAGTCCTTCATCTGGGTTAAGGTGTCACCGGTGCAAATGAGATCAAATTAGATGAGAGCAGGATGGCAAATTAACCAAAGGTTCAGGTAAAAACTGTTAATAGATGCTGGACTGGCAGACGTACAATGCAGACATCATGTCCCTGTTATTAAATCAGCATTGTTGAAATATTGTGGATCAAATTATACCATTTATGTTATAATAATAAGGTACCATTTATGTTATAATCATATCTACCTTAGCGTCATGATCATGTGGTCGGATCAAGTGTCATTTGTGTAATGTATAATGGGTTACATTACCTGCGTTCTGGGGGATGCTGTGTTTGATTCTTTCTAAATTGAGGGGACTGGTTGCTAGCCATGGCCTTTGGTATAGCTTTCTTCAGAAACCTTTGCCCTCCTCCTCCTCCTACACCCAGTGAGGTTGAAGCTCTAAAATCCTAGGAATTTAAAGCATACAGATGTACTGTTATTTCCTAACCCTTTATTGCAGTTGTTGTTGTTAGTTTATAACCAAACGGATACAATCAAGGGACAACTATGGCGGTTTGATCCTATTTTATACAGTACCTGAGTTGAAAGCACTTCTCTCCCCTGCTTATTTGTACTAGTTGAGTCCCCTTGCTCTGTGTCTGAGCTGACGGGGGACAGGTCGCTCAGGTCCGGCGATAAGATGTGTGTGTTAGAGGGAAAGCGGCTATTATGCACTGACCCTCCTTCAGGACCCTGAGAAAAAGAAATCCCCCGTAAGTCTCTCGTACAGGTCATCACCGCAATCAATAACAAAAGCATTAGAAACCGAACGCTCACTGTATGTCCATGTGCCTGAGCTCCGGGTCCATGACTCCGGCACCGGTCCGGCGGCTCGGCTGCGGTTGCTTCGCTCCTCTTAGCGGAGAGCAGCGCCTGGGCTCGGGCCAGCGCTGAGCTCCGACTGTCGCGGTTCCACATCACTTTTAATGAGCAAAAACACTTATGTACATAATATATCCATGAGAATACTTATTAGTGGCTTAATAGTGGCTCGAATACTAGTAATACTAGCAATACTGGGGTCTCGGATCGTCCGGGGAAAGAGCTGGAAGTTTATTTTAGTGTTGGAAATGTGAAATGGGACGCGAACGCTGATCATAAATTAAATGGATCCAGAATATGGATCCGAACTTGAGTGAGTCGAGAGTCTGCGTCCATCGTTTCCATGGCGAGAAAATGTGCGCTGTTGTTTACAAATGACGTCATTACGACGCGACTACGGAGAGCGGGGAGGACACACAGTTCAAAAGGGACTGTTCAACTAAACAACAATACAAATGAACAATTACAACAATAAGAAAACCTAGAGTCAATTCATTATTAAGGCAGCAGCAATCGGCAAGCTGACAAATGTCACTCAAAAGGTGGGAATGCAAAAGGTTGCACATCTGTCACTGGTGCTTTGCTTCCTTTCTTATTCTATTTGAAAGGTTTCCCAGCCTCCGTGAGTGTGGATGCACTTGTCTTCTTACTTTAACTGCGACCCACTTGGTTCACTAGCCACGGATTTAACTGCAGACATACAACCATCATCTACGTGATGCTAATAAATAGTGTGGGGGGAAAGCTGTCTGTGCATTTTTGACATGTCATAAAATGTACTATTTAGCTATTTAAAATTTGTGGTTTGTTATATTACCTGCTCTGATATCAAATTTACATGTGGATGTGGAAAATATAACGGGATGGTTGTTGTTTTATCCCTTTCTATATTATATGTTGGAAAAAATAAATCACATTTCAATTGCAATTTTGCCCTTGGGTGTAAAAGCTGTGTAGACCTAATAGATATACAACAAGAGCAGCAGTCTGAGTAAACTTGTAAAGTTGTGTCTGCCGGTAAGAACGGGCTGAAGTCCTACGGTTTTCCGAGAGGCCCTCGATGTAACCCGAGTACTTCCGAAAAATAACTCGTGGTCTCATTTCATTGGCGAAGCTCTTGTCCAATCAGCTGCGGCCATCTGTGCAGGAATAGATAGTAAAGCCTTTCTTGTGCTGCGTTTCCTTGAAGGTGTATCGCTTTATTTAAGACCGGAGCTGCTCGACCTACCTGTCATTCGTTGGAGAAGATTGAGACCATGAAGCTGACCGTCGCAGCAGTCGTCCTCCTGGCCTCAGCCGTCACCATCCAGGCTGCTGTGCACTTCAAGGAACAGTTTCTGGACGGAGGTACAGTACCGATGCATTAAGCAGTGGGTTGAATGTTTTTAAAGTGCACTCAAGTAAAAGAAAATGATGATTTTCCTTTTCAGTTTGATAGAATAACCATGATGAACATGCTGGATCAGTTAAACACACCTAACCTGAACTAAGCCAACACATTGAAGGGCGTATAGTAACCTGTGGTTCTAGAATAGGTCATTTAACGTTATTACAAAAACATGAGTGAATGCAAACGGTCACAAATGTATTTAACTATAATGTAACGTATCGACTTCCGTGTGGCGTTGTTCAAGCAACATTACACAATTATTACCTGATCTTAACTCATTACCTTCAATTCCTCCACTTTTGGTTTCAGTTACAAGTCATAGACTGTGGCTGGAGTTTAGTGTCCTTTAGAACCCACTGAACTATTATTACAAGGCAATGTTGATGAACATTAAACACATTATTTATTCAATTGGGCGGAATGTTACTTTTCAGATGCCTGGAAGAGCCGGTGGGTTGAGTCTAAGCACAAGTCTGATTACGGCGTGTGGAAGCTGACTGCTGGCAAGTTTTATGGTGATGCCGAGGCAGACAAAGGTAATTTGCATATTCACAAGTGTCTTTATGTTGAGCAGCACCTTGACTCTAAGAAAGACAACACCAGTGGGTGGCAGCAGCGGCGGAACCCTTTTGAATGGTTGATAACCACATGCAAATGAATAAATATGAAACCATATATATATATATATATATATATATATGTGAATGTCTGTAAGAGTAAAACAAAACACTACTTTTGTGTCCAGGTGTCCAGACGAGCCAGGATGCTCGTTTCTATGCGGTGTCGAGCCGCTTCGAGCCCTTTAGCAACGAGGGCAAGCCCCTGGTGGTTCAGTTCACGGTGAAGCACGAGCAGAAGATCGACTGCGGAGGAGGCTACGTCAAGATCTTCCCCGCTGACCTCGACCAGACCAACATGCACGGAGACTCTCAGTATTACATCATGTTCGGTGAGTGTGGGTGTGTGGGTACGCGTTTGACACGGTGCATGTGTGTGTGCTTTGACTCAGTTCCGTGTTTGAGAAAGAAGGGACTTTGAAACATTGATCTTTTTTTAGTGCATTTTTTTTTATTTGCCTTTTACGCTCACAATCTATTTGATTAATTGACCTGGTTTGTTTGTTGCTCTTCTTGCAGGACCTGACATCTGTGGGTACAGCACAAAGAAGGTGCACGTGATCTTCAACTACAAAGGGAAGAACCACCTCATTAAGAAGGACATCAAATGCAAGGTATCTATTTTGTGTATCTATGCATTGTTTATTTTGTTAAAGGGGATTCCTCATGGAACTGTGTATCAATATCTTCAAGAAACATTCCGAAGGGTAGTCCAAACACATCACTACCATGCATAGAATACCATATTCTCATCCATTATTGATTTATTACAAACTTCTCTACAAAGTCTAATTACACATTTTTGAACTTGAGCTAACATATGCGACTCTCTCACTCCTTTTTCACCCATTTATTAAAGTGATAGATAACAGACTTTACCATTATGGCCCATCAAATCCATTGCCGTCTTAGGTGATATCAGTCTATTAATCTATGTCCTCCTAATCATTCAAGCACCTTGAATGGGTGTAGTTTATTTACCCTCTTGGCTACATAGCCAAGTGGGTGACCAACTCCGGTACACTCAAAAGGCTGCGGCAGTTTGAGGAAGTACAAACTGCACAAAACCACAAGGAGGGAGGGGCGGGGATTCAGACCACGCCCATTAAAGTCTTTCCAAGACAGTGCATAGGCTAACTTTGAGATGTCTGTTAACAAACATTTTTCTACATTTCTTGACAAAATCAATGGAATTTGTCGAGTGGATACATCCCTCTGTGGTGTTCCGATTGTTATTTTAGGTTTTTAGGTCCTGTTATCCGTCACATTAAATATTTCTCACTCTCGCTCTCTCGCCCGCTCTCTCTCGCCCCCTCTCTCTATCTCCATCCATCCAGGATGACGAGCTCTCCCACCTGTACACGTTGATCCTGAACCCGGACCAGACGTACGAAGTGAAGATCGACAACGAGAAGGTGGAGTCCGGCAGCATGGAGGAGGACTGGGACATGCTGCCCGCCAAGAAGATCAAGGACCCAGAGGCCAAGAAGCCGGAGAACTGGGACGACCGCGAGAAGATGGACGACCCCACCGACACCAAGCCCGAGGTAGGCAGACACGGAGCACTCGCTCACGGGTTGTACAAGAGACGATAAGATGAGATAATACTTGATTCAACAGATAGGGATACGTTTTGTTGTAAGTACAGGAAAGTAGTAAAATTAGGCGTAAAAAGAGATTAACATATTAAAACGACAATAAACTCTCCAAAACTTTACTGTTTAGTTTTGGTATATACACAATATAAGTATATATACAGTATATATAGTATACACAAAAGTATATTCACAATATAAGTAGTCTTATAATTGTCAATGTGACCGACAATAGAATTAGATTTTACTGGCAATATATGCTTTTACTATGAAGCCTACATTATTGTATAAAGTATCAAAAGTGTCTAATTGATGTAAGTTTCAAGTAGGCCTAAGGGCTGCATTAATCTATTATTTTAGTGTCTAGTATCAAATTAGTTATATGAAATCAGTCGCGCGTCATAAGTAGAATGGTATAGTTCACCAATTCTGGGTGTTGACCGAGCCTCTTTGGACCAACTCAGGAGAAAAACAGAATAGCCTAAGCCAGAAGGATGAGGCCACAATCTGATATGTGTATCAGGGGTTCACTGTGCAATGTGTTGCAGGACTGGGAGAAGCCTGAGACTATCCCCGACCCTGATGCCACCAAGCCCAGCGACTGGGACGAGGACATGGATGGAGAGTGGGAGCCGGCCATGATCGCCAACCCAGAGTACCAGGTACACCTGCTGCCACAGATGTGTGGGCGGGGCACTTATCGCTCAATTAACTTGGACGGTTGCCATGTAGAGTTTAATTTTTGAATAAAAAATAAATAAACTGTGGCTGCTATACAACTGTAATCCATCAAATATGAATGAGTAAGGGAGGGAGCAAGGTGTTTCAAAATGAAAGGCTGCCCAGATCCTGCTATATTTTTAGAATAAGTAAGCCGATTTCCTCTGGGGTGGACAAGGGAGGACCTTGACTTTCCACCTCCTGTCAAAATAAATCTCAGGGCAATCAGGGATAGTGTTTCAGAGTCTTAGGCGTAGCTAAGCTATACTGTAGATGATAACAAAAGTCCCCTCCCCCCTCCCCCCCAAACCCACTTAAGCCAGTTTGTATCTTTTCCACATGATGATCGTCAGCAGTTACCATGCTTGCACCTGCATCCTCTTTCCTGTCCAGTTACTTAGTAACGGGCATAAGGATGTTTGGTCAACTTGTGCAAGTCATGTTGTCATCATTGACATGGGTCCACATTTGTGGGGGCTTTACATGTTCTACACTGCAACTGAAAGAGGTGCTGTCATTCTGCCTAGAACTTTAAACCAACATTATTAGGTTCTTCAAAAGACCATCATTATTAGGTTCTTCAATAAAATTGTGGGGCTATAGCGCTTCAGCCCACTTCCAGTATTAACTGCCGTGCTTCCTTTTTTCCCCTCAGGGCGAGTGGCAACCCAAGCAGATCGATAACCCCGACTTCAAGGGAACCTGGGTCCACCCAGAGATCGACAACCCAGAGTACTCTGCTGACGACTCCATGTACAAGTTTGACAGCATTTCCGTTTTGGGCCTTGACTTGTGGCAGGTAAAGATGCTCCCAAACCAATCCCAATGTGTCAAGTTATTTGGCAGTGTTGTCTGCCAATGGTATTATTTGATTCCATGCCATTCTTAATCATTTTCCTTAAAACTATTATTGTATTCATTTTTGAATAGGTAAAATCTGGCACCATCTTCGACAACTTCCTAATTGCCGATGATGTCAAAGAAGCCGAGGAGTTTGGGGAAGAAACCTGGGGCAAAACTAAGGTAAACTGAACTAAGGCAGCTTGACAATGCTAACAATGCTAACTCCACATAGTCTGACCCAATACGTGGCTTTTACCGGTTAAGCTCCCTCACTTTCATTTGCATTCGGATCCATGGGTGCAGCCAGCCACTAGTCCGCAGAGCTGTCCGTTCGCCCCCCTCGACGAGACCAATTGTGCAACGTGTGTCACAAGAGTGACTGGAAATTGAGGCTACCTCACATGGCACTCAGTATGGAATGTGTGTTTGGTTCTCAAGTGGCAGTTAGCAGCCTCATGCTTTCACTTGAGATACACTTAAACCCTCTTTGACTTCCATCAGCAATTACTTTATTTTATTGGACATCCATTTGCCCAAACAGCCAATCAATTTGCATGGAGCACTCATATTACCACACGCCATCGAAGAGCTCACTCAAAATTAATTCTACACCGCCACAATTTTTGCATAAAACTGGCTGTGACATTTCCTGCCAATGAATGAAGTGCCCATTAGAAAAGCGATGTACACACAGCAGGGTTGGTTATGTAGTGAAGATAAATTAGTAATTTTGTGCATCGATATTTTGGTTGAAGGTGAACGCGATACACTTGAAGTGCTAAACAATGACAGTCTCACTGGGCTCAGGAGAACTCTTGAAGCTTCATGGCTACCAAGCCCTCAAAGACACCCTTCAAGATGTTGAAATTCCACAATAGAGTACAAACACTGTGAAGTCAAGAGGCCAGGAGAGAAGCATTGGGCCAGAACGATTTTAAACCTCTCATGCAACGCATGAAGAAAAGTCAGTTTTGGGCCAATTGTTGGAAATGGTAATTGTATTATGCATAGCATAATCTTTGTTCAGTAATAATATTTAGACTAGAGAAGACGACGTTCCTGTGTTTTCTTTTCTAGCTCCTAAAAACAACCGTAACACATGCTGTTGTGAGTATCCTCTTCCTTACAGTGGCTTACTTTCTCCCCCAACAGGAACCAGAGAGGAAGATGAGGGACGAACAGGAGGAGGTGGACAGGAAGTCGAGAGAAGAGGAGGAGAAGAACAAGAAGGATACGGATGCCGATGAGGAAGACGAGGGTGAAGATGGCGAGGAGGGAGGGGATGAGGAGGATGGAGAAGACGAAGGGGAGGAACCCACAGGAGAGGAGGAGGAAGAGGAGGAAGCCACGAAGAAGGACGAGTTGTAGAGGCGGACATTTTGTCAACACGGGAGGGACTGCTGGGCATCTCCTCCCAGCAGGGAAACAACAACATCAACATCAAAATGGCAAAACCTCATGGACACTGGCGGCCGCCTTGGCTGCACAGTGGTAGCAGTTGAGGAGTTAAATAGTTTTTATTTTTTAATTTGACTTCATTCTTTTCCCTTTTGAGGTTGAAAAAAAGTTTTTCAAAATTCTTTGTCTGCCCTTGAGAAGTTTTGTTCATAAAGTTATAAGATAGATTTACTTGAAGCCATTTGAGTTGGTTTAATATGCCAGCTCCATGCCATTGTTCATAATGCTGGTTGATTTACGTGTGTGTTCTTCGCACATAGCCCCATCGACTAAAGTAAACGGAAGTGTGTAAGATGAACTAAACAGATTTTATTAATATTATTTGCATTCAATGAGCCTTTTTAGCCCAACATATTGACCTTTGGTCAACCTACAGATGAAGATATAGTACTAAAGTAAATGGGGAAATTACCCCATCAAAGAGTTTCACATGGTGGTCTTTCGCTTGATACTTAGATTTTGTTTACGTTGTTATCATCACCTACTCAAAGGAATGCCTTGATGTTTGTATTTTATTTGTGTTAAACCACTGTCAACAGCTGTATATTTTCCCTTCGACTCTTAATTGAAATTATATCGATCCTCTTATCAATCAACTCATCATTGCTCATATTGTTCACTTTTTGGGGAAATATAGCGTTATTCATCCATATAGTCGTATTTTTCTGCGACTTGCCATTTATGTTAAGCACAGACAATTGTATTTGGTTTAATTCATGGTTTTGAGACGTGTGTGTGTGTGTGTGTGTGTGTGTGTGTGTGTGTGTGTGTGTGTGTGTGTGTGTGTGTGTGTGTGT
>JAOPUD010000019.1:13044723-13058037 GCA_027122715.1 Trisopterus minutus
CGGTTAGTCAATGTATTGATTACATCATCATCAGCCCCCCCCCGGTAGACGGGGGTCGGGTGGTTGTAGAGAGCGCTTCAGCGTTACGAGGGGGCTAGCGTTAGCTAGGACACTGCCTTAGGATGAAGGCAGTGTCCGCCGGGCTCCGGGAGCCGGGGAGCTAGCCGGGGAGCTAGCCGGGGAGCTAGCCGGGGAGCTAGCCGCCTAAGCTGTGGGGAGGGATGCTGCTGGGAGCTTAGCCTGCTCGGTGCCCCCGTCGGCTCTCCCGACTCGCTATGTCCTTTGCTTTATCTATAGCCTGACATACATAAAAAAAATTATGTTGTGTGCTATTTGTATTATCTGAGATGTTATGAGATGTTATATTGTTATCTGAGATGTATACTGTTATTTTGAAATGTAATTATATACATTGTAAATGCTTGGTCCATTAACTGCTTTCGTTTAGGTTAATGATTCTGATAGCAGATCTTTCCTCTTGCTGTGCTGTCAATAATAATAATTGTCCTTTCTTCTGATTCCGTGTTGAGCACTTAAATGAACTAATGGCGTGTGTAATAACATCATGTGTTTAGTTATTGTTCGATCTTAACGTCAATCTCTCTTTGCTGTAGTTGTCAAGTGGGAACCCTGTATACGAAAGCTTTTATAGACAGGTAAGCTATTATAAGAGACTACCCATCAATCCATCCACTTGAGCTAGATCATGCCTGTTCTGTTTGGTGGACACTACAGTAGGACAGGAGAGCCTTCCCAGTTTGCGTATAGTCACTTGCCATTCACATCCCTAGACAGTCCACAGACTCCATCCTGTTGGAAGGACCCAGGGCAGCTTTTAGCAGGGAAGGAACTGAACCTGTCTTAGTTGTTATTGGTTTGTATATAATGTAACAGACAGTTTAGTTGCGGTAGATTCTATAGAATGAAGTGCAGTAGTTAATAAAAATGAAATGAAAATATGAACAAAATACTTTTGTTTTGTAAACTAGTTCCTCCCTGTGCAAACCAGGTCATATTCTGGGTAATAAATGCAGGCTTCTTTAAAAGAGATGAGAGGGTAGATGTCGTACTCTTAACTGTAATGTAGTTATAAAGCTGTATGCGTGTGTTTGTGCCAAGGTTGATCCTGGGAATACAGGACGAGTAGGGCCAACAGAAGCTGCCTTGTTCTTGAAGAAGTCGGGGCTGCCTGACATCACACTGGGAAAGGTGGGTGATTCAGGCCGTGGCTTACCATTTCAGCTCCATGGATTTCTGATGGATAGAAAACAAAAGATTCTGTCTCTCAAAAAACGAATGCCACTTCTTTCTTTTCAGCTGTCCTCTGTAATTACATTTTTATCGATTCTTCCTATTTAGGATTAATATTTTAAGTGAATCTAGTACCCTGTTATGATGTTGAGGTTGTCGTGGTGGCTACGGTAGTCGAGGTGTGTCGAACGAACTGCATATACAAAACGATTGGCAAATGCGGAAAAAATCACGAGTACATTAGCAGAAAACACAAACACTAATGGAAATGCCGCAATTCATATGCAAAAAAAGCACAACACAACACAAATGCAAAAGAATTTTCATTTGTTCTGGCCAGCAATTATCATTTCCCTGTTTCATTGTCAACATCCATTGACACTTGTTGTGTTGTGGCTGTTGCATTTGTGTTATGGCTGTTGGAATTTGTGTTGTGGGTTTTACCTTTCCCATCAATGTGCTTGTGTTGATACATTTTTTAAGCGTTTTGGATTCACAGTTTGCTCAACATGTCTCAGCCATCACACATGCTTATAGTATATCCCAACAATTGTCACTTTCCTTAATATTATTTTTTGTTGTCAAGCCTGACAATATTAGGATTTGTCAGGTAAACAAAGTAGTTGAAGTAGTGGTTTTTGTTTAATTGAAATAAGTATGTCCATTAAGTACAACAGAATAACCTGGAAAAATGTAAGCATCAATGTGCAGACAGAGGCCCATAACCTGTAGCAAAATGTTGAAACCCGTCAGCAGGCCTACCTCCCATTAGCGAAGGCAACTCTAGAACTGCTTCAGTGACGAACAAACAAGCATGCAGGCGAGTTCTCCCAAAGGACCCTGACAGGAAGAAAGGGCATGACAATACCACCATCACTTCCTCCCTGGAACAGATGCAGCTTGCTTTCCACTCTCTACGCCCCATTTTTCCATTTCCATTTCATATCGATCCTTATATGAGCTCACATTTACATTGTCATAGTATCCACCTCCTTAATGGCATTAATTGTTTAAATAGAATCGAACTTCATCGTCCTCCTACCCAAGCTGAAATCTCTGAATATTGAAAACGGATCAGGTCACATAGCACCTTTCATAGTTAGGTACAGCATCATGTCATTTGTTTGGTTTTCATTGTTAGTGGAACACGGTATTAGCCTCTTATAATACACAGGTGCATGAGACAAACAAAAGGCTGTTGGGGAGCTGTTAAAGAGTCTTGTTGCTCTGTACCCATCAGAGTATAAAGTAATAAATAATCCAACCTCTTCACTAACTGCACCACTCACTCCTACTCCTCTCGTTAAACTCACATTAATGGCTTGCCAACAACAATGTGTTGACTCTGCTTGTGTTTGCTTTTATTTTTCAGATCTGGGATTTAGCTGACCCGGATGGCAAAGGCTATCTCGACAAACAGGTAAAATAAAACACACAGACTCACACCATCCTTAACATCAGTTAAGGTTTACTCAGAGCTTGAGTTTGTTTATCATTTGCTTGGATCCCAGACAAGCGGAACTGCAGAGCTGAAATGCGTTGACAACCAAATCTCTCCACATCTCATGTTGGGCATTTTAGTGAATCACCAGCTACTTCAAATCCCTGTCAAAGCCTCTTTGTTATGTTCCGGTGCCTTGTGGCTGGTTCATACTCTGACTCTGACTCTGTGATGCGTGGATACAAGCCTGCTAGCCATTAAATGTGAACCTCTGGATCTGCTTTGATCATTCCCAGGGGTTTTACGTGGCCCTACGGCTGGTGGCGAGCGCTCAGAGCGGACAGGAAGTCAGCCTATCCAGCCTCAACCTCAACGCCCCCCCGCCCAAGTTTGTGAGTACAAGTTCATCTTCAGCAGATCTTGGGCCGGATGTAGCCTGGTGTGGAAACCACCGTTAATTTTCAACATCTCTGCGGTAGCGTGGTGTGGGAAACCCCAGTACATCATCAGCACCTCTTAGTTCTCATGTCACCTGGTGTGGAACGACTTACATCCATTCATACACACATTCACAAACCCACAGCAGAGTCAAGCATGCAAGGCGACAACCTAGCAACCTTCCGGTTAACCCAACTCTGCTGGTGCTGAAACCACATGCTGCTCTTCCACAGCTCTGAGGCCTTCTTCTGCTCTTAGTGTTAGTTAAGGATTAGAGTTTGTCATTTCCTAAATGTTTTAACAACGCTTAACGTAACTTCTGTCGCCCTCTCTGTAAAGGCATTTTTTGCATTAGTTGTTGTAAATGAATCACTGTGAAATGTAAAAACAACATAATGCCTGTTACCTGACACCGTCGTTTCTCACCGTGGTTCTTCATGCAGAAGGACACGAGCAGCCCGTCTCTGAGTAGCACCTCCTCACTCCCCGTGGAGCCTCACTGGGCTGTCAGGGTACGTACACCACATTCTGTCACCTCACAGAAGCGGGAGATGAATGACATGAATAACATATCCCAGAATGAATAGACACAAGGCAACATGGCGACAGGAGGTGTGATAGTGTGGGGGCACTTAATCCTTTCCCTAATGTGTTGGTGTGTGTTTCTAACCTTAAGCCTGAGGAGAAGAGTAAGTTTGACGGCATATTTGAAAGCCTGGCGCCGGTCAACGGACTGCTTTCAGGGGAGAAGGTCAAACCGGTCCTCATCAACTCCAAGCTACCTCTGGACGTCCTTGGAAAGGTATGCAATATTGTTTTTTTCCCATATCCTACAATTTCTTCAGTAGATCAAGATCAAGATTTACAGTACACATATGGTTAAGGATTACTGATAATGTGTACTTGTCAATCTGGGAGATGGAGTCTTTTTTTTTTGACAGTGCATTGCCTGACAGAGCTGTGATTCACAGCTATTGGGATTGTGGTGTAGTGTTGTGGTACTTAATTTAATTTAATTTGCTGCCACACAGACAACCACAATCGTAAACATGCAATCTGTTTTCTAACCTGCAGGTGTGGGACCTCAGTGACATTGATAAAGATGGACATCTGGATAAGGACGAGTTTGCAGTGGTGAGCAAGTCCTTGTTTTTCTGCAAGAAGGACCTACACCTCATGTTGGGCAGTTGCCCCAATTCTGTGTCTGTATTACTAAGGAGCGGTGATAGGGATATAGATGTTTTTGTCGGTAATACAAATTAAGTAAAATGGCTATTCCTTGCTGCATTTATGGTGGTAGTATTGTCACAACTGGGGCTTCAATCATATTAGATTTTTTTATGTGCGTTGCCACACCAACGCCTCTCTCTATGATTTCAGTAATGGTACTATTGACACTCCAAAAACACCTCCCACTCACGCCACCCAGCCATCCTAGCTAAGCTAGTTTGCATCACACAGTTGTCACACAGCTATTTAGAGTGGACAGAAGTATTTTTATTAATAGTAATTATAATAATAATGATCATAATAATAATAATGACTTAAGTTTATGTCTGGGATGGAAGTTTCAATCTGAACGATGAGCGTTGAACAGCAGAGTGGTGGACAGCAGGGTGGTGAACAGCAGGGTGGTGAACAGCAGGGTGGTGAACAGCAGGGTGGTGAACAGCAGAGCATTGAACAGCAGAGTGGTGAACAGCAGAGTGGTGAACAGCAGAGCGGTGAACAGCAGAGCGTTGAACAGCAGAGCGTTGAACAGCAGAGCGTTGAACAGCAGGGTGGTGCGTAGGTCCTTGTAACCAGAGCCCTGCCTCTCCCCTCCCGTCCCCCCAGGCCATGCACCTGGTGTACCGCGCGCTGGAGAAGGAGCCCGTGCCGGCGCTGCTGCCCTCCTCGCTCATCCCCCCCTCCAAGAGGAAGAGGAGCCTGGGCTCGGTGACGGCCGGGCCCCCCAGCCTCCCGGCCAGCCCGCCCCCGCCCAAGGACTCCCTGCGCTCCACCCCCTCCCACGGCAGCATGAACTCCCTCAACAGCGCGGGCAGTCTGTCTCCCAAACACACGCTCAAATCAGGACAGGTAGCCCCACACACACACACCATGCACACACGCACACCTAGCATGCACGCACACACACACACACACACACACACACACACACACACACACACACACACCTAGCACGCACACACACACACACACACACACACACACACACACACACCTCTGAAATCACAAAGCTCTACAAGGAGAGTGCTCATACTACTCGTCCACGTCAATTTTACGGCGAGACAGCGACGACACAAGGCACGGCCGTGCAGGGACCGTCCCCACGTCACCAACGGCGCATCAGGGGAACTGTGATGCCCGCTTTAGATTTCTCCTAGGAAATCGCTTAACCTCCACTTGCCTCCCCTCCCAGCACACGGTGAACTGGGTCGTCCCTGTGTCAGAGCGCGGTCGCTACGACGACATCTTCCTGAAGACGGATGCCGACATGGACGGCTTCGTCAGTGGCCTGGAGGTCAAGGAGATCTTCATCCACTCTGGCCTTCACCAGAACCTTCTGGCCCACATCTGGTAACGGGGACGCCTGCCTAATCCTTTAAGCCCTTGATAATCTATAGATAGTGCAGACCCTTTTCCCTGATGCGTCATCGTGGAAAAACACACTGTGAAAACACTAAGTCATAATGCTATCATAACACAAATTTTAGGTCTGATGTATTATTTATTAGCGCACTTGTTTTATTTTGTACATCCTGGCACTTAAAGATAGCATTGTGTAGCATTGTACCCTAGCTGTCTTTGTTGTACACAGGAGATGGGTTAACCTAGCAATTGATGTTCACAGCTATGAGCATCGTCACTGTGCCGACAGCGATATATTGTTGTTTCTCTTTCTTCTGAAAAATGTACTTATTGTAAGTGTTTGGATCAAAGCGTCGGCTAAATGTAATGTAAGTGTAATGGTCTGCTCCTTGTAGGGACAGGTGCAGCGGTAATAGACTGAACTAGTAGTGATAATCACACACTGACCATGCTGGGGCTCCGGCCGCTGTAAACGAAACACACCTATTTACCTACCAGAGGTTAATGCTGGGGGCCACACCTTGGTTTACCCTGATATATACGTACATATACTGTATATTCCTATAATAATAAAAAAAATACAACAGGGATGCTGTTGTACAACCTTGTGTACAGCGAGTTTAACTGGAAACACTGCAGCTAACCCAGTGCATGTCCTCGATGGAGCCTGAGCCTCTCCTTATCCCTTCCCTCTCCCCCCCCCCACATCCACCAGGGCGCTGGCCGACACCAGGCAGATAGGGAAGCTGAGCCGGGAGCAGTTTGCTCTGGCCATGCACCTCATCCAGCAGAAGGTCGGCAAGGGCATCGACCCCCCGCAGTCCCTCACCCCGGACATGATCCCGCCGTCGGAGAGGAGCACCCCCGTGCCCGTGGGTTTCCTTTACACAACACACACCACCAAGAACCACCAACATTCAATTTGGTCCATAGTTTTAAAGAGGGCATACCACGATTCAATCAATGACATTTGCACCTTTTTGCACCTCTGACTAGAGTAAAAGGCATGCTTTCTCCAAATGGTGAAGTGACGGTGGTTGTATTTTGTCTGTTGGTGTGCCATCAGAGTTTGTCTGGCTACATGACGCCAGTGGGATCAGAGATGGTGGCCCTGTCTGAGATGAGAAGGGTAAGTGATATAATTCTCTTCACCTTTCCTCCTCTTCGTCTGCTTTGGCAGCAGACTCACGCACACATCATTTTTAACTTGCTCTTTATTAACTTGCGCTCACAAATGATACCAAGCCGATCGTCCATCCTCTCCACAAGTAGACGTCTTTCATGTTTTGTATCTGTAAAATGTCTCTGGCGATGTGTGTGTCAGTAAACAAGTTTACGGTTGAAATGATAATTGGCTCATACTCTCGTAGGTCAGTGTTGTGTCAGGCCTGGTCAGCCACTACACTTGGATGCACGGCTAACCCTACTGCTTCACCCAGAAGTTCACCTCAGATCTTCTGATTCTCTTATTCTCTCACTCTCTCTCTCTCACCCTCTTGCTGCTGCCGCTGCTGATGGTTCTATGCCCTCTCCCCCCCCCACCCTGTGTTTAATGCTTTTAGGCTATAATGTACAAGCTCTGGGTAGGTAACACAGAGTGGAACCCACAAATGCTTTCAGTGGCTGTGGGATAGATTAGAGGAAAGCATTTGCAAGGCTTTTCCGGAAACTGCTCTCCTATGCAGTGCAGTCTAGTGCCCACTGGTTAGCATCACAATACCTGCACTGTTTACTGCTTAACAAAAGTTTCACAAGGTGCAAAATCTTTAGAAGCCTGTAGAATCAGTCCAAATTGTGGGGTTCTTTATTTTTCATTGAATGATTTCGTACATCTTTCCTCTTACTTTTTTATATCGGTGCCATTTCAATGAACATTATAGCTTTCCAATAACCTTATAAAAAGTTGTGTCTAGTCATACATTAGTTAGTCACATTATTATGTTGATTAATGAGATCTGCTTAGGAACTTAATTATCATTCAACGTTGCCTTTAAGAAATATTATATTGTGATGTAATTGTCATTACGTCCCACAATTGTAACTGTAAAACAAATTGATTTTACCAGGCAAAAGTTGTTCAGACACAGAAGTACTTTCTTCTTAATTTCTTATTATTTTGTGTCTTGAACCTAGGATTGTTTAAAGTGGGATTACCCGTTTTCAAAGGACATTTATGCAGACTAGAACAACATACACACCTTTGTGCCTGGATAGTGTGTTGTGATGACAAACCCTTTGGCTTATCAAAGTCCTTTTCCCTAATCCTTCCCAACACACGAGGGGACCCTTAAGCCTGTGTCTCGTCTCCTGTGGTGCTCCTGCCCCGACGTATCCACCAGTGTTCAACCGTTCCCCCTTGGCCTTCCTTCGTCCTCTCTTACCAGCTGATTCCTTGCTGTTCCTGGGCCGGATAGCTCTTCCTTTCCTTTGTTCCTCGTTTCTGAACTGTTTGCCCTCTCCTCTGTCTTTCTCCCGCTGTGTGATGTTTGGACAATGGGCCTTACCTAGCAGACATCCTGGCTCCATCTTGGTTCCATCTTTGTTCATAAAGCTAACTGGGTGGGGGAACAGAACGCAGAATTCCGCCTACTGTCCCCCCACCCAGGTACCCTTAAGGGCTGATTATGGTCCCACGTTCACGCAGTGCAAGGGGGGGATCCTTGCGTCCACTGCAAGGGCCTGACCTAAACGTTCACGACTACGTCAAAGCATCTGCGGGGTCCTTAGGTTGCGTGAACGTGGGACCATAAGGAGCCCTTTCAGAACCAAGATGGTCTTAAAGAGGCCCACATTGCTCTTTAAAAAACACTGAAGAGCAAATACTAATATTTCAAACCAAATGTTGAGTCTTGGTTTCATTCCATCTCTCTTCTCCGGCTGTTTGTCCTTGCAGGACAGCTCCAGTTCGGTAGGCTCTGGGGAGTTCACAGGCATCAAGGACCTGGACGACCTCAGCCAGGAGATCGCTCAGCTGCAGAGGTAAAGGAGGCAGCCTCTTTCTGTGTGGTGTGCCTTAGGACTAGAACGCATCACCAGCCAGCCACACAACCCTGCCTCATGCCAGAAACGCCACAGACACAGACCCGCCAAACACACATTTGGATGATCTCATTTAGGGCTTTTCACGTCCAGGCATGGCAGGCATTCAATTGAATTCAGTTTTATTTGCACTGTCATTAATCACAGTTGCAGTCTCAAAGGACTTAACAGGCCATATATTTATGACTAAAACCTCAAAACAGAAACCCTCTTAAGTGAAGACCGTGGGCAGCGGTCGGGAAGACATTCGGTTGTGGAACAGAGCAGATATTCAGCAGAGCAGAATAATTGACTCACTGTACCTGAAGAAATCTCATCCTCACATTGACATGCAGGATAGTGATAGGCTATAAACGTATCTTGGCAAAAAACCTTGCTGACTCGAAATACCCACAATTCATTGCACAGCAACCTGATCATTATTTCACTCTGCATTCCAAGATTTATTTGTATTTGATTGTCTTCATAAGTATTCCTATTCCTGGGAAAACCTTGAGTAAGCTGACAGTTATGAGAAACAGATGTGGCACTTTTTTTTTTTTTTTTAACAAAGTAGCGCACACAACTTCCCAGCACATATTTCTTCCATCAGACCCTCTCACTAGAATGTTATCTCCTCATCGTTTCGTACACTTTGCATTGCGATAAATCCATCCTCACGTCCACTGCCAGCAAGCAGAGCCCCTGCTATCTCTGAGGGTGATTACTTGCATTAGTATTAATGTGCTGTTAGCCACAAGTGATAAAATATACACGTAAAGCAAAAGAGATGTATCGAGAATGAATGGGGTCGCACACTACTCCTCTCTGGCCTCAACTCATCCCATGGCCATTGCGCTTGATCCATTCATCCATCCCCATTTCCTTTTGATGTGTATTTTATCCAACTTTTTGTTTTGTTTTGTCTGTTCACCACTTACTCTCCATGCTGCGTCAGCACTCTTGCGTTTACCCAGTGGAATGCTCTCAGGTAAACGGACGTGCTAACCGATTCTGTCCACAGGCTGGCCTTCTGTCAAACCTAAAGTCACACACGCTGATGCACGTCTCATATTCAACCTCTCTCCCCTACTCCACTGACTCTGGCTCCCAGTACGCCCGGTGCCACCACTAAAGCAAACGCACCTGTCCCCAGTCGCAGGGCAGCCACTAGTGTCAACAATCGCACGCCCTAGCCCATGACGATGCGGCGTTATGATTTCAGCTTCAAGTCTTCCCTGCACGTCACTGTTTGTTAGTTTGTAGCAGTATAATGGCCCAACATGTAGAGCCGTTCTTGTATTGTTCATTTATTTATTGAGCTAGTGTAATATCGTCAGAGAATCGGATCATCTGTCTTTAAAGCTGAGACCGGGAACTTTAAAAATCATTAGAGGTTCAGTCAGTTCCGAGGAAAACCTCTAAACGTAACACAAACCATCGCAGAGAAAGCCAACACTTGGATTCTGCGTACCTGTGCCACGGTTTGTAAGCGGTCGTTGCGTTGTGGTCTGTGACGTTGTAGATTTGATTGAAACCTAGCCTGGTGGATTGTTCAAGGGCTAAACCAATTGGGGTGTGTGTGTGTGTGTGTGTTTGTGTGCTCATGTGCGTGTGTGTGTGCTCGTGTGCATGTGTGTGTGTGTGTGTGTGCACTGGGGTGGTAAAGTGTGATTTGCTCATTTTATATGTAACTTATGGTGTTGTCTGTTGTTGTTGTCTCTCTGTGGCTGTGTTGTTGCATTCACTTGTCACTCTCTCTCTCTCTCTCTCTCTCTCTCTACCTCTCTCTCCCTCTCTCTCTACCTCTCTCTCTCTCTCTCTACCTCTATCTCTTTGTGCGTCTCTGTCTGTATGCATTGACCTGCACACGTGTTTGCACGGGTGCCAGAGAGAAGTTCACCCTGGAGCAGGACATCCGAGAGACAGAGGACGCCATCAGACACAAGGGCTCCGAGGTGCAGGTAGGACTCGTAGCTCTCCATCAACAAAGCACAAAGTACAGTTTTATGTCCTCGTGGAAAGATCTCAAATTGCAGGTATCGATGGTCTTTGGCGGTCTGTTAGAATCTAGCGGCATATTGATTTTATCCCCGGTTCATTGGTCAGAATTGCAATGGTATACTGTTACAATGCTCTTGTAGAAGGTTGAATACATTAAAACTAGCAGTCAAAACTTGTTTTCTATGATTACTTTTTTTTTAATCGTCTAGAATCACCCAGAGGAAGGTGTTGACCCTCCTCCGTTTAAAGGCAGAAGAGCCACCAACTTCAACAATGTATTTAACAACATATCGACGGTCAGTGAGCCGTGGGTTAAAAGCGGTTTGTGTCCTGGTGTCCCATCAGGAGATGCAGAACGAGCTGGACCGTGAGACGGCCAGTCTGCAGGAACTGGAGGCCCAGAAGCAGGATGCTCAGGACCGGCTGGATGAGATGGACCAGCAGAAAAACAAGCTGGAGGACATGATGAACGAAGTCCGCATCAAGTGTCAGGAGGAGTCCCAGATGGTGAGGAGGGGGGCAGGGGAACGGGCGCTGTGGAAGAGGGGAGGGGAGCATTTTTTAAGGACTGCCAAGTGGAAAACATGTATCCAGCCGCAAAATGGAAAATCCAAACGGCTGTGAGGATGAAAGACATGAGAGTATGTATGCAAATTGGTTCTGACATTGTCATGAAACAAAATATGAAGGCAATGAAATTAACTCACGGGTGGCACGAAAACCTCAGAAATGGCAGCGGACAGATGAATAAATGTACAGCAGAGGTCAGCATTGAGCTAAAATCAGACCTGATGGGATAGATTCAAACATGTTTTTTTACATTCGGGTAATAAAGTCCCAAAGGCTGACAAGCCAACAACAACACATGCCCATCCCTTAACTTAAGTTTGTGGTTACTTTGTTCATTTAGCCAATAGGATAAAACGGACAAAACACCATAAAAGCCATAGCATGTCAGGCCTGGCCTACATGCAAACGAGCAAGCACGCATGCATGCACAAACGCGCACACACACACGCACGCACGCACGCACGCGTAGACCTGCACGCACGCACACGCACTCACACAATGGCACATAATAGGAAACCGACAGCATTTAATCAAGTAATTAAAAACTAATTGAAAAGTGGAAAATCTTTGTATTCGTGCCAAGCGTGCCTCATCTGAGAAAACATCAAACAAGCCATTACAATCAAAAGGTTGGCTCAGCGCGTGCTCTGGGATTGAAGTGTTAGCACAAACCCATCGGGGTTTGAATGCAGACCGTAATTACATTAAGGACTTGACCTGAATCAAATCTCCACTCTGTTGTCTCTCAGTAGTAATGTCATATTGAGGTGACATCATATCCTTGATGCATCCATATATATATATATATATGCAGCCTAAATGATTGACAGAACAATAACAAAAAAAGATGGTGCCAGATATTGGTTACTATAACTCGAATATTCGACTAGATGTCTAATTTGACCATGTTAAGACATTTCTTGGTAGTCTGCTATAACCATACACAGTGTACAGATAAGCACTAGATATGCAGAGAGAGGGAGGAAAAATGGCCCTGGTCATAGAGAGAAAATACTTGAATTACTGGCAAAAGGACGGCTCTGTCTCCCAATTCGGTTGATATCCCAAGTCGGTATCATCTAAAAAAAAATTGATTGCCATACTTGGACAGGAGCGATTGAAACGGAATCTGGCAAATTGGAAACACAGGTGCTGGGACGCTCAAGACAAAACATCTCACTCAGGTTGTTAGGAGGGCCGCTACAGCAGGTTGAAGAAGGATCAAGGAGCAAAAGAAATCGTATTCCACCCAAGCACTAAAGGCTTGTAGGTTGGTTTGTGCTAATGAACACATCCAGATCGATTACTCAACATAGGGAGTTGTACCTGGACGTGAATCTCTCGCTCTCGCTTTCCCTCTCTCTCCCTCTCCCTCTCTCTCGCTCTCTCTCTCTCTCTCTCTCTCCCCCTCCCTCTCCCTCTCTCTCGCTCTTTCTCTCTCTCCCTCTCTCTCTCTCTCTCTCGCTCTCCTCTGTCTGCTCCGTTTCCTGAGGAGCGCTCACAAGCCTATGGGTCACAGCAGTAATCATAACATAACCTGTGAGGTTGTCTTCATTCAAAAATTCACTTGTTTCTATTATAGACATATGTTTGAATTTGGTTCCATGGAAAATCGTGACGTTTGACAGTAAAAACACGGGATCCACTCGGCCAAAATACACAATCTGTGATTGGGCGAGAATTATATATCTTTTGCTGTCTTATAATTTTTTGCGTTAAACATTCCTTCCATGTGTTTGCACTCTCCGCGACTCTCTCCTTCCCACCAGATCTCGTCCCTGCAGAACCAGATCCACTCCCAGGAGTCGGACCTGCAGAGCCAGGAGGAGGAGCTGTGCCGGGCCAAGGCGGACCTGGGCCACCTGCAGCAGGAGGAGACTCAGCTGGAGCAGAGCCTGGCCGCAGGCAAGCTGCAGCTGGAGACCATCATCAAGTCCCTGAAGGCCACGCAGCACGAGATCAACCAGGTATCCACCTCTCTCGCTCTGGATCTCGCTCGC
>JAOPUD010000019.1:13067979-13079027 GCA_027122715.1 Trisopterus minutus
CCCCCCCCCCCCCCGCCCCCCCAGCCCCCCTCCCCCCGTTCCTCTAAATTTGAATAATTCCGGTTGGACTTTCCTCCAATACTCATACTGTCTCATTTAAAAAGTGGCCTACTGACTCACTAAGGCACACAAACGTACACACATACACACAAACATTCATACATACATACATATATACATACTTATATATAACCAGTGACTCTTTACCAAAGAGCGTAGTGGAAGGGAACAACAGAACTCAGAGCTCACCATGTCCTTTTTTATGAAAAGGCCACAGTGCTGGTCCCTGCTTCGCCCAGTGGGGTCAGAGACATGCCCTTCTTCTCTCTACCAATCATATCCTGGAGTAGACAGCAGTCTTGACCACTCTAGACTACCAATTTAAGACACATTTTAGTTTAATAAACAACCTAGCTGAGCTAAGATTGTAACAAAATACAAATGTCTCTTCTCTGTACCTCTTTTTTATTCACTAACCATCTAATAATTTATGTGTCTTAAGTGAGCAATAGATAATATGACCAAATACGCAAAGTATTTGGTCAAATATATAAGTGCGATTTGACTTGACATGAGGGAAAATAACAATATAAGTACCTTAAAGATCAAGGAAATCTCTTCTTCGCTTGTTCCTCTGTGGGTTGTTGTGGTAGTGACCAGCAGCCCCTAGCAGGTGTTATAAAGTATTGTACGTTTGTCAAAATGCTCGTCCTTGCTGTGGTTCAGTTGAAATGAAGCTGTTTGCTCTCCTGTTCGTCCTCTAGAACATGTGTGGAATGTCAAAGCACCATGATACCGTGAATCGATTAGGTTATTATGTTCTTTATTCACATAGGAACATGCTTTTACAAAGATTCCAAGATCTGAAAAAAAATGAATTAAAACAGTGTCTAACATGTTATATTAGTACACTAATTATTTACCTAACTATATGAAAGACCTCTGGACTTTACCAATGACACTTCAATCCCCTGACTGTGCTTAATTTACATGACGTATGACCTGATATATTTCATCTGGAACAAACATGTAACCATTCAGACAGTAACTCAACAGAGCAACACATACATATTCAAATGGTTACAATATGGTTTCTGTAACATCAGTAAACTTCGTACACTGAAACACTTATATATATATATATATATATATATATATAACTAAATAAATTGAATAATAAGCTGCATGTGGATTGAGACATATTCTAACTTCCATCTGTGTGTTAGACACACACACACACACACACACACACACACACACACACACAAACACACTCTGTGGGACAGTCCCTCACCAGGGACTGCAGATGGAAATTATCTTTTAGCTATAATCTGGTACAAGCCATCTTTTTACTCCACGTAATTAATTAACGTAACCTTGTACATTAACTTAACCTTGTACATGGTCCCTGTTTCAAATAAACCATAAAAAATAATAATAACACACACACACACACACACACACACACACACACACACACACACACACACACACACACACACAATCCCACACACATGCAACCTCACAGGTGTGTGCTGTGCAAAGTTGGAAACAAAGCAGCGGATAGTTTACATGAAGCGTGTGGGAAAACCAGTATTTCTTTGAACAGGAAGCACATCACTGTGGGCAGAAGCTAGATAAAGTCTCAGAGATGGCAGTGTCATGCACTAGACTTGACCTTTGTCGATGCCACTTTGACTCATCACGGGCATGAGAGGTTTGGCTGAATGAAGCTGCGACGGTGGCAGCGACTGCGGGGCCTTACCCCTCCACCCTAGAATTGATTCAGCAACTTTAATTTGCATGGAATTATTAACACAATGCAATTGTATGCGATATATGTGATAGGGTGGGATTATGCACAGTTGATCCAGGCTCAATTGCACAGGATGAACGTACATATAGGTGTAAGTGTGGATGTATATGTGTATATATGTATTTATAAGGCTGGCCTTTAAAACATTTTTAAAGGAGGGCCTTTAAAAATAGTGGGATTGGTAGGAAATGATTTTGTCTAACCCTGGTTGGATAGTTTTATTAAAACAACAACAATTCCAAAATATACACTACCATCCAAATGTCCTTATTTTTCTATGAAAATGACATTAAATTAATCAGAAATACAGTCTAGTCTATTTTTTATCTGGTAAATATTGGTTATTATAGCCTGAACCGGCATGATTCAGGCTATATGGAATATCGGATATCTACATCGGTGTACAGAGGCCGATTTCCAGCAACCATCACTCCTGTGTTCTAACGGTTCATAGCTCATGTTTAGCTCATTGTGTTAAAAGGCTATTTGATGATTAGAAAACCTTTGTGCAATTGTGTTAGCACATCTGAAAACTATTGGGTCAAAGTGAGTTTTCATGGAAAACATGAGATTGTCTGGGTAACCCCAAACCTTTGAACGGTACTGTATCTTCCAGTAACTTGAAGAAAACAATTGCCAAATTTGCTATGGCTTAATAATAGCATTACTCACTTTAAACTCTGTATCTGGACTCGAAGCAGAGTCAGTGCATGTGTGTGTGCATGTGTGCGCCTGCCTGTAAAAGTGATGTGTAAGAGCGTACTATTTGTGGTTTGCTCTGCTGGTGCTGGCAGTACACACCCTAGCATGCTTCCTCTTTTCTGTGTCAGTGAGTATGTCAACAAGCGTGATTGAGTGAGAATTGCCCTGCAAGCTGCCTCTTCTTTCAGCCCATCGTTCTATCACTACATTCTGCTCCGTCGTCTTACACACACACACACACACACACACACACACACACACACACACACAGTAGGAGGTGGTATGTTGGATGAGGAGGTGGTATGTTGGATGAGGAGGTGCTGGTGTGGTGAACGAGGAGGTGCTAGTGTGGTGGATGAGGAGGTGCTGGTATGGTGGATGAGGAGGTGCTGGTATGGTGGATGAGGAGGAGCAGATGTGTTAGTTGAGGAGGTGCTGGTATGGTGGATGAGGAGGAGGAGATGTGTTAGTTGAGGAGGTGCTGGTATGGTGGATGAGGAGGAGCAGATGTGTTAGGTGAGGAGGTGCTGGTAGGGTGGATGAGGAGGTGCTAGTGTGGTGGATGAGGAGGTGCTGGTATGGTAGATGAGGAGGTGCTGGCATGCATGTGATATTACAAAGAGTAGTTTTCTGTCGAGCAGAAACGCATTGCCCGGCAGAGAAGGTTTCTCAGTATCTAATGTGAAACCACCCCCAGTTCTCTCACTCTGCCCGGGACGCTCAGCGTGGTCAGATGAGATGCAGCGCAGGATCGCTATCAAAACAAATTGATGTGTGACAGCAGTTTGCCCTGTGTGGTTAACAGCTACACACCGGCATCAGGCGTGTGCTGCGTTCCCACGATATTCTGCCGCCTTCAGCCCTTTCTCAAACCATGAAAGCCAGAGTGTACTTCTATATGCGCTAGACTGAACCTCGCTCCAATTTTTTCACCATGAAATTACCTTTAAGTTGAGCAGGGTCGAAGTGTTGTGCTGAAGTGTTGTGCACGAAGTACACGGTGAGCCGATGAATTTGTAAAGGATATTGGTTTGTGTCTGGTAAATGGGTCAACCACACTAAGTGTTGGGTGTTGTGGGTTGAACAAACCCAAACCCACGGAGCTCAGCAGCCTTCCAAAATGTCTCCTGACGTTGCACACTAACACTTTTGGTTTGGCTATTTACTGTTTCTCTGTCTGTTGTGCAGTTATGTTTGCGCGTCAGAATAACAACATTCTCTGAATGATTAAATGCCACATGCAGACATTCAGCTTTGTGTAGCTTTCAAAAGGTTCTTCCAACACATATTTTTCATATTGCGACAGACAACAGGGCAGCGAGGAAGTTGATGAGTAAAATAAGATGTATCTCATCAGAATGTGTTGATATTTAGGAACTGAAATTGCAAGCGAAAACGGTTGCCGCAAAGTGATAACAAACATGGGCCTGACTTTTTGAACCTTTTTCACTTTGTCTTTGCACCCGCTTTCCATTTATATTAGTCTAGCATCCCTGCCTAGCATTCAAACATGACGTTGCCTATTCTGTCCTAGTTGTACACGATTTGTATATGCAATGTTTGTGTTGTTTCCAGTCTCTAACAAGACAGCATTCTGTACTTTATTTAAATCAACACAATGGGCATTGGTTTGTATGTAGGATTTGCTCCTGTATTATTATTATTTATTTGATTTTTTTTTACAATTAAAGAAAAAATATCTGCAGGAAATAATAATTGAACGACAGATGTGCTCTCTGCTTCCTCCCCTATCTGACCTGCTCCCCTGCAGGTAAGACCACCCCTGTCAGCATGACCGGGGACCCCTGCAAACCTCCCCCGGACCCCTTCCAGCCCTTTGGAGTGGAGGCCGCTGACCCCTTCCAGAGCAAGAAGACCCTGGGAGACCCGTTCAGTGGCAAAGACCCCTTCGCCCCGTTTTCAGCAACAAGTAATCCGCCTTCATTTTTGCCGTGTGCATGTTTACTGACTGCACCGCATTAACGTTTACAACTCCCCAGCCTCCGTATGAGAGTAGGTAGACACTTGTTTCTTAAGGGGTGTATAAAAAGCATGAATATTGTCTTATCCAGCTTAACCGTTTTCAGTGTGTGAGAAAAAAAGAACTCAGAACTCAAAACAATCACCAGTGTGGGAAGTGGATGTACAGGCTGTGCATGGGCCTAGTGCAGCCTGCACTGCACATGTGTCTGCTGGTGCAGGAAAAGGGTGTTGGCCCTTTTTGTGGTTTTTGGTGTGTGTGTGTTTGTGTGTGTGTGTGAAGAGCATTGACTACTGATTCACCTGCGTTCTGATAAAGCACACATTTTAATGCGCTTTATCACACGTGTGATAGGGCCCACTAGTGCTACGATTAAAATAAAAACAACGACTGCTATCTGCTAACAATTATTAGCAGAAAATACTAATTTCAATGGTAGGCGGAGCCAGGGAACACGCCATGTTAATTGAGACATGTCTGCGGCAGCTAGCTCTGTGTTAGGAATCTGCCAGCATGACGCGGAGGGAACCTTTTATAAACAATGATTCAGGAAAATTCTATAGAGCTTTAAAAATACGGCTACACACTGACTTCATAATCATGATATTTCTGTCCGTTTTTCTGACAGGACCCGAAAAACCCAAGGTAAGATATATCTGTTTTTTTGTATGTTTTGAGTTCAAACTAAATAATTGGGAAATCTTTCGTGACTGATTTATAGCATGTATCTCTTTCGAGCTCCACATGCAGATAAGTGTTCTGTATTGTTGCCATAGCAGCAGTTTTATTTAACATTAAGAATAACATACACAGTCTGTACATTTTCATGCATAAAGCGAGCACGCCAGATGTTGCTGATTACCTTTCCTACATTCTAGAAATGGAGGAAAACCAGCATACTGAATACACAAAACACACATCTATTGTTGAATGAGTGCAGTGGTATGTTTCCATGACAACACAGGCATGGACATGATTGTGGGTGAAACTACTCTCTGGGTCATTTCCAAAAATTGGGTTTTGATGATTGGACCTTAATGTGTGTTGGAAACCTTGGCACCTTTATTTTTAGTAGTCCGGTGAAGATTGGATCACCCAAGATGCACTTTAATGCCAAGTGTGAACTATAGCTATATCCCAGCCATTAGTGGAAGACTGATAAAGCACGACTGCTGTGAGCCATTTTTGACCAGGCTGCCGCCCAAGAATAATTTCAATTTGGAACAAGCTCTTGGCTAGCTGGTGTTAAACTGGTGTTTGCTTCAACCCCTCTACTTATTTGAGATAACACTCTTTAGTAGTCAGAAAACAGGGCCAGAGATGTCTGTCTGTTACATACTGCAGAGTAATTTATCTCTCTTTCTCCCTTCGCCCCCCCTACCCACCCTCTTTGTCCACAACCCTCCCCCTTTGTGACTTCTACGTGTTTTCTTTCTTCCTGTCTCTCTGTCTATCTGTGTGTGTGTGTGTGTGTGTGTGTGTGTGTGTGTCTGTGTAGTTTGGGAACGAGGCCCAGCAGATGGAGTGGGCCAAGCGGGAGAGCGAGAGGGCCGAGCGAGAGCGGCTGAAGAGGTTGCGTCTGCAGGAGCAGGAGGACCTGGAGCTGGCCATCGCCCTGAGCAAGGCAGAGATGGCATGACCTGAACGCACACACACCTGCACACACACACACACACACACACGAACACACACACACACACACACGCGCGTGCGCATAGACATAGAACAGTACAGGACTAACCCTCGAGACTGTTGAGACTCGCATACATATACACGCATCTCAAACGCATTCTAACGTTTTCCTTCATTAGAAAAAAAATAAAAATACAACATTGCCCACAAGAGGTACTACTGCTGAACATGCAACACTCCTCCCCCTCGCCCCTCGCCCCTCGCCCAAAATCAAGCAAACTTCTGGATGGGTCTTCGCACTGTGACCCAAAGTAGACGCATCCCTTCCATCTCCCAGGTGGTCGGGTCAGAAGCACAGGGTTTTGAGCCCACAATCAGTCGACATGTCTGGGGTGAACGTGAGCAGATGAGACGAGGCTGCAGTGTGGGCGGGTGGGCCTCGCCGTGGGAGAGAGGGTTGTTGTTATGGTTATTGTTGTTGTTGTTGTCTGGACTTGTATGAGGCGATACACTGGGTTATATGCACTATAGTGGCTGGGAGAGGTGGCCCATATGCTTCATGTGACTGTGCGTACGTCTGGTGTCTCTGGATCGCCAATGCCTTTTTTTAAAGTGAGGAATACCTTGACACTTTTAAAGTCAGTGTTCATTTTTTCAGGTCTCTCTGGTAGATAAAGTGTTTCCTAATGTTTCCTAAGTCATCTCAGTTATTTTTTTATATTTTAATGTATTTCTTCCCACTCCTTGTCAGCCAAGAAGCTACTTTTCCAGGACTAGCCTTTTATTGCTCTCTTCTCAGCATTTAGTGGCTTAAGTATTAAAATGCCAAGGTATTCCTCCAGATAGGATTATTTCCCCACCAAAATACATTGGATTTATATGGTTATTGCATTACACTGGATGGACCATGACCCTGAAATTCAGTATTGCCGAAAAGTTAAACAGGCAAAGTGTGATTCTACAGTATCAACGTGATGTATGCAGCTGGAACTCTGGGGGACAATTAAGCATGCAGGAGTTTTACTTTGATAAGCCTTGATATTTTGGTTATCACAACGCTTTTTTAACGATTGATTTGGATTATTTGTTTGCCGAGTGACGCTGATCTCCTCTGCTAAACGCTCCTTGCTGATGTGAAAGTAATCGTTTTAACAGACATCAGATCTCCCTAGAACATTAGAAGTATGACATCACATACCTTAGGAAATTGGCCAATGTGCTTCTCTGACACACTAACTTTGAGCTGTAGAAAGAAGCTTCAGGTTGCAAAATAACATTGGAAACAATGCAAATGGGCTTCTCTCCTTTTTCTATTGGAATAGCAGACTTATTGCACAGTAAAATAGAAGACATCATAAAAACCCAACGTGGTCACGCGCTTCCACCTAAAAAGAGCAAACGTAAGTGCACATACAGTCTAGTGTATGGGTCCACCGCACAGGCCGCTTCTCTTGCACTGTGTCCAGTGTTCACAGGTCATCAGACGGCGTCCATCTCGCTCATACAGGTGTCCTCAAAACATACTACTGTGAAAACCACCCCCTGCTCATCCCCGAAAGGCCAGATGAGGGAATACATTTCCTATATTTTACCTACCGTTCCACTTTTAAAGAGCTCTAATTTTGCTTGTTTTGTTTTATTCCAATGTGTGCTCGGTTGTATTATTTTTGGACGTGTGTAGTTTGCTTTTAAGGTGACATCAAAAGAGAATGTATATTGTCGAGTCGTTGTTTTTGTGTTGGTGCGAACCAGACTGTGGATGAACAACAGGCACATGCTGCAGAGGGCTGAAGACGGGAAAGTGGGAAACGTCAGGTCAATTTGAGTTCTCACCGGTACAACTGGTCAGTGTGGGAATGCTCTTTGTTATTTACAAACGTATTAAGACATTACATAGAACAACATGGGCTCTCTCGGTACGCTTGGTTTGGTATGTATGTTTTAATATATTTTTTACTTGAATTTGCTAACCCGTTTGGTGTAGTTAGTTTCAACTCATGTACGGGACAGAAAGTGGGAGAATCCACTAACTGCCGCAGCTGAGTCCTGTTGTTTCCCCTCACGCTCTGTTGTGTTTGATACATGCGTCATGCTTTGTATTATAGTTTGTATTTTGTTTTCTTGACCAATGATAAGCTCCCGTCAGTGTTTTGCTGGACAGGTCGTAACAACACCTGTTATATCTTTCAGTCATATTTCAATTAAGAATAATTGCAAAGATGTACGACTTTCAGATTGAGTTGTTCGGCTCTCAAATGGTTTAAGTGGGGTCACACTAAACTGGTTTTGTTCTGACTGACTGAACCTCAATTCAAGTCACAATTGACATTGGCCTGGACACCATTATCAGAAATGTCCTGCAGAAGTTATGACATTTAATTTCCCAAGACGCATTTGTCTGCTTGGATAGGAAAAAAATCTTTGTTTTTATCCACTCCTATTTGTTCAAATGTCTCTTTGGCCGATTGTTTATTGTCGAAGGTTTGTGTATTATTGTTGTTATTAATGCATATCATTTGTATTATTTTGCTGTAGCCATGACAACCCGTATTCTTGTTTGAGCGGCCTGTTAGGTAGCCTGTTTCTCTGAGATGTTCTTTCCTGACATTCACGTTTGCTTGCCATAGCTTAAGAGAAGGATTTCTATCGTGTGTGCTGCTCATAGGCGAGGATGCATTAGTCTCCTTAGACTTCAGTCTTCACAACCAACTGGGACGGCTAGTCTCAAGCTTGAAAAGCTCCCTTTCTGCTCATACAGCCCATTATTCTCAATAAGTAATGTTAACGTTACTGACAATGTACATTTTAGATGAACTAAAGTGCCACTTTTTCACCACAATGTGACAGGAGCCCTGTGAAGGAAAATAACTCGACAAGCGTTTTAAAATGTCAAAGTGGCCCTTTAAAATTAGGCCCAGGCCGTTTGTGGTGTTCTAATCACTGCCAGATGTCTTGGCTGCGTTCAGAGAGCAAAAACATTGTGAAATGTTCAGATAGAAGCAGAAATATATCATGTAGAACAGATGTGTCTTTTATAGGAGGCGGATAAGGTGATACCGTTGGATTTTGCCCGCGGGCCCCCAGTGGATCTCCCAACGAGAACCTGGGCGCTTTCTTCTGTATCACAGACTGCAATCTCATGCACAGATAACTCTTAAAGCTCACAGAGGAACATCTCATGAGTAACGAGCGATCTCCACGGATTGATTTGATCCCTGTCCAGTTTGTAAAACAGAAGAGCCACGTGAGCGCATATGATCATTTCCGATGAACGCCTGCCATAACATGAACGCCTCTTTGTACCAATAACATGCGATCAATATATCCCAGCTGTTGCGCTTGGGCCTTGGTATAAAAAGGTAATTTCATGGGGAATAAACAAGACTACCCTACTACTGTGGAATGCTGCTGGCACATCCAGTCACTTGACCGGACTCGCTGGGTGTCGTAGATCCACAGCGGCTTAGAAAGGAGTCAATGTTCCTCGGCCCCCCCCGCCCCCCCCCCCTCCGTGTCCGCTCTGTGTGGTATATTTCTGTGTGCTCTAGTCGTTGCTGTTGCTAGTACCTCAGCAGGCCGTCCTGCTCCATCCAGCCATGTAACGCTCAGTGTCCGCCGCCCTCACACACAGGTCCTGCGTTCAAGCTGTATTACCTTCTAATACCTCCACTGTGCAATAGATTTGGTGTTTTACGCGTTTTTTTCGTGTCTCGAGATAACTGTGACATTTCTTTCTTTCCTTTTTTGGGGGATTTTTGATATGTATTATTTTTGTACAATTTATTTAAGCATGACTGTAATGCTTTGGCTGCTGCCCCTTTTTTATCATATGTTTTATGTGCTTTTATTTCATTCTGTCCCGGAAAAACTAACAATTCAGAAGTGGAAACGCCACTCAACACACAGAACAGTGGTTCCCGAATCATTTGAAATGGCTACCTTTACCTGTTTAACTGTTTGCTACTGATCATTTTGGGGATATTATACTTTGTTAATCTAATACTGCAAGGCTTGTTCAAATGTGTCACTTTTTATTTTAGAAGGAAGATGTTGAGGTTCCACTAATCAGCCGGCAGATAGGTAGATGATTACTAATGGGCAGGGGGGCTGAAGCTCAGTGCATTTCTGTTCTGTTCTCTCACATTCGACCGGCCCTTTCTCATGTATGTGAAATAACTCAAGCTGTCTTTATTTAAAGATGCATACAATGTGTATACAATCTGTATAGTGTACCATGTCTGTTATACCTATGTCATGTCTGATATCCTGTAGGAGGTAAGATTACAAAGAAAACAAATTAAACAAAAAACATTTGAGGGATTCACTCCCAATGAGATACAATTCAGTTTATTTTGAATAATAATTCTCCCCCACGTGGTCTGTAGTATTTACTAGAATAAACATTTCAGTTAAATGAAAGGAAATGCACAGTTTTTTTCTCATTTACTGCCAAACCGATAACATCTGTGAAGCTTGCCACAGCTGAGCATCCATTGAACACCCGAAACAGCATTTTTTAAGACCGTTGTAATGGTTTATTTTACCTCCAGAGTAGATCCTCCTTCAGATGGAAGAATTTTTCGATTTCTGTCCTTATTTAAACGAGAGTAGTCCCAGACACAAACTTATTTTGCCGTCCTTCATCCTTTTTGAAGACTAAAACCGCTGTTGTTGTGAAGCAAAATAAGCACACAAAAAAATCGTTGTCTTTCCCTTTTTCCCCCCAATATTTGTTCTTTCTTTTTGAATGAAGCTCACGAACAAGCCTTCAAGTAAGCGGAGAGCTAAATGATGTGGCTTAAGATTGAGCCAATGTGGCGCTTTGAGGCGACTGTAATGTGATTAAAGGATACACATGTCTCGACTTGACGTGAAGGCCAAGGCATGTTAGGCCTACTGAGACAATGGCTTGGGGGT
>JAOPUD010000019.1:13234205-13246932 GCA_027122715.1 Trisopterus minutus
CTGGTTAAGCAGAGTGTGTGTGTGGACGGTGGCTGGTTAAGCAGAGTGTGTGTGTGGACGGTGGCTGGTTAAGCAGAGTGTGTGTGTGGACGGTGGCTGGTTAAGCAGACAATAAACCCGGCTTCAACATCACCACCACCAGCCACCTGCGTGACGCGTAGCAATAGCTAGACATCGCTACAGAGAGTTAGAAACACCGGAAATACTATGGTCGAGTTACCATTCTGGCGTGCATTCTCACCGGCCTGCGCGGTCATGGGCAGAGCCTGCTCGCCCTCGCCCAGGGCGGGGGGCTGCCCCGGGGGGCCGGGCAGCTGGGCGGAGGCGGCCGCCGCCTGCTGCTTCACGCTGGACACGTACTCCTCGTGCTGCGCCTTCAGCGTCTGGATCTGCTGCTGGAAGGCCAGCTGCACCGGCTGCACCGCCGCCGCGTACTCTGTGATCAGGGAGGCCTGGGGGGCGGGGAGGAGCAGCGTGGACGGGCGGGTGAGGCTGGGCGTGCGGTCAGGCACGCTGGGGTGAAAGAGGCCGCAGTGCAGCAGTGCAGCGGTACAATCGATGCACTGTACTGCTGTACCACTTTGGCTAGAATATATCGTATATGGACATGGAATTAATGCATTTAAGTGTTTTTGGCACGCTTTGTGGAGCGCTACGTAGATGTTACGGGGAATGAAATACTCAATCTAATCTAAATTTAAAATCATTAGGCAACTGCTTTGAAGAATGACCCAGCAAAATCATGTCACTGCTCTGGAGAATGATCAACCAATCAGCTACGGCTCTGGAGAATGTATAACTGATTATCTATGGCTCTGGACAATCTACGGCCAATGAGCTTCTGCCCTGGTCCTTGTGCTCTCACCTGGTACTGCCCCAGGCCCAGCGCTGGGCTCTTGAGCTGTTGAATGGTCACGTCGTCAAAGTAGCCGTTCTTCTCCCACAGTTGCAACAGCTGAACAGAGAGATAGGCAAAGAGGGTTGGGGGAGGAGGGAATTGGACACATAAGAAAGTTAGAGTAGGGCACAGTTATAAAAAGAGGAAAATAAATTATAAAAACTATTTTATCACTGATATGTTTTCCATTTTATATATATATATATATACAGTATATATATAATTATTATCTCGCCTGTCGCAACAAAGACCTTTAACGGATCATATTGGAAATGTGTATATATTTCATATTTATAATTAATTTATAATTAATCTATTACATATTATCTCAAGATCATTTCTGATTCATGCACACTGGCATTGATGTTGTAAATATCCATACAATATACCACAACATCACAGAATGCCTCAGGTCACACCTTGTAGCACAAACCGGGGGGGGGGGGCGTAACAAACATGACTACAATTGTGTTACCCTGGTGATCTTCTGCTGCTTGTCCTCTTCCACAGCCAGGAAGCTGGTGCAGTAAATGGGCACCACCACCTTCTGCAGCGCCGCAAGTAAGTCCCTCTGCTGCTTCCGCTGGCTGGACGACACGATGGGATCGCAAAGAACAAGATCGTGCTTTTTGTATTTTGATTTATGATTTAAAGCAAACTGCATTTTTTTTTTTTTATGAAAATTATGTGATGGATAACAACAATAATATGTACAGAATTGTTTTGGTTACATTAAAAAAATTGGCAAACAGATAAACTCAAACCAGCGTTTGACCAGAAGACCTAATCTTTTCACCTCCAAATATTGAGGCAGTTTATGCTGCCGGCAGTGTATTTTACTGTATGTACCAGTGATGGAGGACGTCATTGGTCAGATAGATGAGATGCAGGCGGAGCTCGAAGTGGGCAGAGTCGGCGGTGATGCGGTTGCGGAGGTGAGACGTCATCAGGTCGCAGTGCAGTGGACCCTTGGCATTGGTGAACATCCAGTTCTTACCAGCCTGAACACAGCAAAAACAGAGACTTAAGGCTTCAAGATAGACACCCACCTGTAAAGAGTTGGTGCTGCATTGCCCTGTGTCTGTCTAGAGCTGTGTCCGGTCATGTGTGTTAAATTGGCTGCATGTCTCCCTACCCACCACCCAGAGGCTTTCACCGGGACATGAACGGGTTGAATCCTCAACGACAGAACAGGGACCGTTAAGCGTGGCACTAACCGAGATGGCGTCTTTGGTGCAGGTGTCAATGATGGGCTGCAGCAGGTTGTCAAATTCGGTGACGTCAAGCTGGGTCTCCATCAGCAGCTTCTGGGTCTGCTGCTCCACTGCAAGGGCTATGGCTGCCGACACTTGCTCCTGGTGGGACCAGGGGGTCAACCGACCATGGGGGGTCAACCACTGACAGCTCTTCATGGTTTATACATTCACTGTGTTCATGTGACCATACGCTCAGAGTCTGATCAAGCATCCATGGGCGTACCTGACGGAGCGTGAGTAGGTGCTGCTCCTGCTGCTGAAGGTTCCACTGGCTCTGCTGAATGAGCTCCTCGAGGACGGGCGTGGGCGGAGCCAGGATCGGGGGCGGGATGATGGGCATTGGTGGAGGGACGTCAATGACGTCTTTGGCTCCTGGGTTGTATAGGTCTGCAAAACAAGCCAGCAGGAGAGGAGAGAATGGGTGAAAGAGGCACTAATGTTGGGAAGAATGTCCATCTATTGAGCCCTACATTCTCGCGTGTCATATGTGAGGTACCAACTTTGCCAAGTTTGTCAATCAGAGTGCAAAACCATCTTCCGGAGTTCACATCGGGAACCAATTAGGTACCGTACCTTTAAATATTGGCATAGTATAATCAGAGCACCATATGTGGAATTAAAAACTGATCGATAAATAGTATAATATATTATGAATATTATTTTTGCGTAGCTTGATCAATTGTTTTTTCAGATCCAATATTTGCTGAGCAAATACTTATTTTAGGCAGCGGCATATTTTGTAAAAAAAAAAAAAACATGGGGACACGTGATCATTCAATGAAGTGTCAATGTGGATGCCACAAAAAAAAAATATCACGTTCACTCATCAGTAAAACATTGTTAGTTAGTCTAAATAAGGTCAGTCATCAGTAAGATCAAGCGGCCACATTCAGTAAACCAATGACAAGTCTCCAGGAGCAGAGCAGGCTGAACAAAGAAAATCTTAAGTGCATTCAAATAGTCTTAACGCGGCCAGTGTGTCCCCATCTCGTCCCCTCTGCAATTTGCAAGAAAAAGCACAAATGTTGAAAAAAACACAATTTGGCACCTCTAGTAAAACCAGCAAAACTATAAGAAAAAAAGGGTGAAGCAAGGGTATTAGACCGGTGAACTTCAATAGAGCTGCATAATTAACATGACGATTCTTGACATGACAATACTTTCATTCATACCTTATTCATTATTTTTTGACTATGTGGAACCATTGAACAGTGAAAATATAAAATGTGGATAAACTTTGCGTGACTAATATTGCAGCCCTCATCCAGCAAGACTGAACCCCAAGCAGAAACAACATGACACTCAATCCTTTGGATCCAAAATGCATTATGAAACGTCATTCAGGCACATGGTCAACATGTATTTGATTTAAAAAGCTGAGAGAAAAGCCCCCATATTTCTTTAGAGCAACCATCAAAAAATATGATTAGAGTTAAGAATATATAAATGCAAATCAAATGTCAGCAATGGAAGAACGGAAAATGCAACGGAAACACAAAATAGCGTGATTGTGTTAATAACCAGCAGAAAATGAGCATTACAGTTTTGTTCATCGGAGGCAAAAAATACTTTGTTCCCGATAAATACCTTCACATTTATACTCCTCACCATCGTGGGTAGAGGGATCTATGTGGAGAGAAGCAAACTTTAATGTAATTTGTAACGTTACACGTCACAAAAGAACTCCTTGATTTTGACCAGTGTACTGCATCCAGTGCTGTGATTGTTAAATAGAAAAATCCAGATGGATTAGGGACCTTAATTCACTGGTTTAGTTGTATTTTAGTCTACCTTGAGGCAGAAGATGAAATGAGCTTTGTCAGCAGAGGACATGAATACTGTGTCGGTATCGTATCCTTTCAGACGCTCAACTCAAGTTTAGGGTCTATATTGATTTCTATGGCCATCCCTTTAACACTTGCATAACTATGCATTACAATGGTCAAAATCAGTTCCTTTATTTTTTTTCGCCCTCAAATTGGATTCTCCATTTGCACCTGTAAAAAATACTTTCCTTTTTAGGTTTCTAGCTAGCAAAAGCAGTGATTAATACGTTAACTGGACATTATATTTTAATACACAGGAATTCTTGTGTCATGTAGCAGTTGCAGACAGGGGGGTGTTTGGGGGTGCCATAGCAACAAAAACATACTAAAAATGTAGAGTATTCTTAAGGACATTACACTATTTAAAGTGTAATTTAACCTCACTGGTGAAACCTGTTGGACAAATTCAGCAAATTAGAAAAGAATATTTCCACTGATCCAGTGCATATCTTCTGCTCGTCTTTTCTGCTGTGCAGATAACCAGAATAACAAACAGTTCAGAGACCTAACTCACAAAAAGATATTCCTACAAGACTTGACATGGGTTTGAAAGGAATACTGCTCTGTTAGTTTCAAACCTGTCACATTTAATCCAGTAAGAAAATATAAATCTGTTTGCGTACATTGATGACACACTTGATGACAGGCCTCACTATTAAATAAGCAAAGCCATGTGATGCATCAACACATTACTCAATTTAAACAAAATCAAAATGATTTTTTTTTACTCAAGAAGAGTAGCATTGTGTAGTGTACTGGAATATATTTTGTGAATTGGCCTGAAATTATGTTTTTGTTAAATAGCAGGTTCATCAATTTTATCTCTCTGAAAAACTACATACGCTGCTGATGCTCCATAGCAAGCTTGCACTTGTAGTAGCTGAAGTATTCCCCTCCAAACAGAAAGGAGAACTTGAGATTGTCCTTCTGTTTCTCCATCGTCATCTTCTCAAACTCAGGCCCATTTCGAGCAACAAACTGGGCCAGCTTGTCGATGACATTCTTCAGCTCTTGATCTGGGTCAATCATGGAAAACAAAAACAGAATTCATGAATGATTTGTAATAGCAGCTGTTGGCCACCAAAAGTCACTTTGGACACTTTTATATGAAATTGTTTCACTGCTATTCAAACAGGCCCATCTCATTAATGTTCCTCCGGTAATATAAATATTGTATGGATTTGTGTTAAGAAGCAGAAGCATTCTGAATTCAGTGAAAGATAATCAAGTAGCCATGTATGAGCATCTCACAAATCTTTCAAATAATTAATTCCCTATTGTGGAAGACAATTGGAAATGGGGAATAATCCTCATACAGATACCGACTGTTCTAGCTTGCAATTAGTAATGACTGAATAACCAAATACTTATATACTATATATATACTTATACAAGCACAATATGACTACTGGACGTTAATAAAGAAAAAACGAGGTTATTTGAAACAAAACAATGAAAACAACTAAAGCTGGAAAAATGTGAAGTCATATGTCTGGTTATTGATGCAACATAACTAGACTGTAAAAGGTAACAACATATCTGAAAACAATACATGCCCTTATAGGTAGCCACTCCTAGTATATAGTACCTATCTAGTAGTTGTTTTTATTTTGTATACGTGGAAAGAGAAATTGATCATCAATCCAATGATTGTGAAACATAATGACACTGAAACAGTTCGTGTTTACGCAAGGAGTCAATGACTGAACCTCTGAAACACATGCTGATAGGAACAGGATTAAACCTAAAATCATCGCAATCGCACATCAAATGACAGGCATGCACAGGGTGACTGCACAGGGTGACTGCTAAACGTTTCCATGATTTGATTAAAGAAGACAGCACAGCCCGTTAGCATCAAACTAGAGAGTGCTGCTGCTGCTGCTGCTGGGGTCCAGTGGGCATGTCGGCTAGCGGCTAGCGGCTAGCTCCGTGCAGCTAAGCTAACACCAAACATGCACTATCAACCGTTAACCGTTTACCTTCTGGGGGTGTGGGGATATCCATGTCGCTGCACGTAATAGCTCAACAGCTGAACCCAAAGAGGCCCCAAAAAATAAGTATGTGTACGTTGTTTTGGTTCACCGATACATAAAATACTGCTGCATTTCTAACGACATCTTTTCCAAAACGCGCTCCGGAAGTGAAGCTCCGGGTTAGAGGACTACAGCACGCAGCGTGGGGTGGAGCGCCCCTAGCGGTCAGGAGGAGAAGCTCCGGGTTAGAGGACTGCAGCGAGCAGCGTGGGATGGAGCGCCCCTAGCGGTCAGGAGGAGAAGGGTGAACAGATTGTCGCTGTGAAAGGTTGAAATCAATAGTAAAAAAACGTAAGACCAGTATCTATCATTTTTTTTAGGCTGAACACAATTCACAAGCCTTTTCGAGGAACTGTTTCTAACGCAAAGTTAACTTTATAGCCAAGACCAGCACAAAACATTTTGGGTAATAATTTTGATATTCACATCACTTCCTGGGATGATCTGCAGTCGGAAGTTTTCTCCTAAAATCTAAGAGAAACCTTGGAGAGCCCGGGTGGCTGACACTGCCTAACAGAAATTACTGGATTTAAGCAGAGATGTCTGATTATGGTCTGATAAGCCATTTTGGTGTTTCTGCACTCTCATTTTAAGAAATATTCCTAAAGTGTAACAAAGATTAACTGAACACAAGCAACAATATACAAATTGACTTTATATCAGTAGTAAAATACAAAGAGTATAAAAAAGATAATGAGTATTTAAATGAAAAGGTGGACGACTGAACAGATGAAGATGGATGGTCATTTCAAGAGGATTCAAACACCAAAGGTCAGAGCTCAAGGACAGCACCATCTCTGATAAAACACAGATTGCAATTGCTGTATATGCTGTCCCACATTTATTAGAAGGAGTAAGAAAGATCAGTATAATAAATAGCAATTGCATGTTTGTTTAGTACTATCATTGTCAAGTTACTCCTAACAAACATCGCTGAAAAGTAGCTCAAAATATGATTACATCTACCGTGTAGCATTTGAATCAGTGGCTTTAAATCCAAAAGGCTACGGCTTGACGGTCACTTTAGTCAAAATATAAACTTGACACATCATTTAAGCTCATACTTCGAATTCTTTATACACTAGTCTGTTGGAAACTGGACTGCCGGGGGTAGAGCTACAAGTGCTGTTCTGCAAGAAATTTTCTGGAGGCAGAACCACAGCCTCCTCCTAGATACACAGGTTCAGTTGCTAGAGGACTGCTCCATAATGATCGAACACAGGCTCAACATCTGGAGATACTCGTCCGCTCCATCCGCCAAGCACTTATCCACTACCTGGAGATATAAAGAAGGAAATATATGCATGTTCAATAAGCCCTTCACAACAATAAACACTTAAATGACAGTATAGAATATATGCTTTTCTCATAGAACCACACTGTGGGGTACATACCGCCATCTTCTCTGTGATGGCTGACTTCTGCTTGTCGTTTAGGTCCTGTTCAATGATGCTCTCATGGAGCTGGATCAGGATCTGTGTGGCTGCATAGCCTTCATCCACCATGTCCTGGAAAACAACAAACCTTCAGGGTTACACATCAAGTATGAAAGGTTTGTGGCTGCTAAGGAAGGGTTACTTAAAGACTGTCCATTGACCCGCCAAAGTGCTATATGGATTGGATAACCGTAGACGCTCAGAACAGTAAAAAGTACAGAAGAGTACGGCTTCAACGTCAAAACAAGACCAAGGGCTGACGACCCAGCAATGGTCTCTTCAAAAAAACAATTTGTAAATGGACTATATTTTTTTAACTGCATCCTTTAGGCCAGGCAGTGCTTACCTTAATGGCAATTTGAACTTTCTCAAAAGTCCCTTTGAAGCAGGTTTGAAGTAAGTTGTCAATCATTTTGGGAGGGACTACCTGTAGAAAAACAAAACCATAAGGAAATATTGGCAATGAGATCAGTGAGACCAAGAGCTCATGTATAAAGAGGTTAAAGAAGTAGCCACTCTAAAAGTAACCAAAATAATGAATAAAGAAAGCAACCAGCCTCAACAAGACAAGCTTTCATCTCAACCACAATACCAGTAGCATTCCCAACCTTTTTAAGCCTGCAAAGATCCATTATGAATAAATTGCGTTATAAAATAGATGGGCTAAATTTTACTAGTATTTTCCAAGGTTAATATTCGCTTATCATGGGCATAGCCTGTGTGGTACAGTAAAGGGGTCCAGCATTAATACAAAATGATGGAAGTCAAGTGCCAACTGAAGATGATGGGAGCAGCTACGGAGGCAGGAGGAGCTACGGAGGCAGGAGGGAGGGAGGACTCACTCCGGCTATCTCCACAATGGTCTTCTCTGTGATCTCCTGGTCTACGACGAGGCGTGCTGCACTTTGGAGGAATGTGATGGCCTTACGCAAGTCCCCCTCCGACACCTTCACCAACGCTGCTATACCCTGAAGAGAGAAGGAGGGATAGCGATGGAAGCATCTGCTTATTTGCACATTTACCAACAATATCTCTTCCATGGTCCAACATAAATCACCACATGAATACAATCTCAGAAATGCGTGCCCTGTGTTGGATCATCAGATTCTTCCAGGACCCATCCCTAACCCATCATTCCCTGTGTATGTGGGACCAATCAAACGCTACCTCTTTGGAGTACTTCAGGTTCTCCTTCCCACAGATGTCCAGCAACCGCTCCTCTTGGATCCAGTTGGCAAGGGGCTTGAAGCGGAACTTAGAACACCTGGAGGTCAGCGGCTCGATGATCCTGTGAGGAAGCACACAGACCAGTCAGGGATGGGCTGGAGAGGTGATGGGGAATGGAACCTACAACCTTTATACCTGGAGCTGAACAACCGAAGCACTAGACTATCCGGCTGCTACCCTTGGTATTGTTGTGTTTGACCTACCTTACTTGGCCCACTGTGTAGGGTTTGTAAACAAAGGAATAAATCGTTGGTGACATCCGAATAGGCTGTGTTTACTTGAAGTACAAAATAAAGTAAATTTAGCACGTCGTGCCTGCCTGAGCGTAACCATGGCACTTTGGACATTGGCCCGTATTTGTAAAATACTTCACAGAATTGAGATAAATTAGCTATTATACATTATTCTGTAGTCATCCATTAACCAACGGCTTGGTTCATAACAGTAACTAATGTTTTCAAAGTTATATACCTTTTATATAATAAGAATACAGAAGGTTGAAAACAGGAAGCGATACTGAACGGATATGGCCTTTTATGTTCTTAAATGTTGGTGACTTGTACCTGCTGACATAATTGCAGATGAGACAAAAACGTGTGGTGCGAGACTCCTTCTCCATGGTTCTCCTCAGGGCTGCCTGAGCTGCCCCAGTCATGGAGTCAGCCTCGTCCAGGATAATGATCTTAAAGGGAGGGCACCTCTTTCCACTGGAACATACCAAAGTACATCACGTTAAATATAAATGGTAATTGGTCCTCATTTATATATCGCTTTTATCCAAAGCGCTTTACAGTGTTGACTGACATTCACCCATTCATGCACACGTTCACACACCGACGGCTGAGTCATCCACGCAGGGCGACAGCCAGCTGGCCAGGAGCAATTAGGGTGAGGCGTCTTGCTCAGGGACACCACGACACTCGACACAGGAGCCGGGGATCGAACCAGAAACCTTGCGGCTACCAGCCAACCCGCTCTACCTCCTGCGCTAACGCTGCCCCCAAATATACACACACACACACACCAAAAAAATCCATGATTTGATATCTTTCAAAGCTTTGTACCCAACCAAATTCTAACCAAAAACTGTGGCACTAAATTATGAAAAGAAAAATATGACTCTACATCCATTGGTACAGATCAGCTGGTGATTGAGTGAAAACCTTCTTACTCTGTGCGTGTTCCAGCCACGGTAAGCTGTGCAAAGTTCTTGACCTTAGTGCGGACCACCTGGATCCCACGCTCATCGGAGGCGTTCAGCTCCAACACCCTCTGTTTGTACAGCTGGGGACTACAAAACAAGAACATACGGTCAGGGAAGGGACACACACATTCATACACACACATAGGTCCTAAATATTGGTTTGCATAAGTGCATACAATCAATGTTTTATTTGTATAGGCTCCAGGAGAGATTACCAAGGACTGCACTTGTGATACAACCACAACAATAACGTAAAACACTGTTTAAACCTTGAGCAATGAATGGATGCCAATAGACAGATGACACAATGACAATGGATTATGTTTCTCTATGCCCAGGGCTGTTAAGTTTTCAGTTGTTTTTCTGTGCTATTAATATTAATTGTGGTGCTATAATAACAAGATTGATATTTGGGACACAATCATCAAAGAAATGGCTCATCAACTGCTGTTGGGTGTCTTAATCCCCTCTAGCCAAAGCACTGGCAATCTCACCCAAAGAGTTCCCTGGAAGCGGCGAGGATGGTAGAGGTCTTTCCTGTTCCAGGAGGACCATAGAACAGCAAGTTGGGAAGCTGGAAAAATAATCACACAAGTTAAAGACATTCCTCAACCCCCATCACAATAACTTGACAGTATTTCTTGTGAACCAGCTGTAACATGCGTAAAGGAGTGCATGCAAGCAATCGAAGATAGATACTCACATCTGCCCCTTCCAAAGATTTCTTCAATACTGCTACCACCTCGTCTTGAAAAGCCACCTCATCCACACATGTTGGCCTGCTGTGAAGTCATGTTAAGAAACTAGGTCAGACAAGGCAGATCGTTATTTAGAGCAGGTGCATTTTTCCATTTTCTTGAGTTTATAATTTTTTCAGTGGCTCAGTTTATACCCGGATGTTTCATTAATTGATAAAAAAAAATGATAATCCGAATGACAAATGTGTACGCTATGGAATATAATTGACCCGGACAGACTTATTAACTAACTACAATTCAACACACTTGACCCTTATTAAAATAAACTCAAACTAGATCTCAGTAAACATTCAAACATAAAGATACTGATGCTGCTGTTGGCACTCACTATTTCTCCACCCAAGGGACCGGCCGGGTCCTCTTCTCTGAGCTGCTGCCCGGGGCCGCCTTGTCCTTCGGGGGTTTGCTCGATTGGACGGACGAACCCTTCAAAAAGGCCTGCATGGCTCCCCCTGTCTGTCTGTCCGACACACACACACACACACAGTATGATGAGACCACGTATTGTATCACAATGGACATATCTTTAGTTGCTTTACATTTTCTATCATTGCAGGATAAATGTAAACTGTAACGGTAACTTTAATACTAATACTTTAATACTTTAATACTATTTCAAAGTTTTGATACAGTTAGGAAGTGGTTCACAAAGCAACCGATAGATTAAAACGCAGGATTCTAGCAGGACACAAACAGAAGCTGATCCAACGTCAGTTTCATTGCAGTATTGTTATTTTAATCTCTCTTTATTGAACCTCATTGCACAGGTTACCCGAGCAGGACATGCTAGCTACACAACCCCCACCGTCTGATATATCTCACCTTAAACCCCCGGCTGCTGTGGAAAAACAACAATAATCCGATAAACGTTAACGATATAGTAGTTAGAGTGCAAGTAACCAGTCGGATAAGCAGTCGCAGTGTGTAGTATGCAGCACCGCGGTCTAGGTTCGTGTTTGTGTTGACATGTGTGAGGGTAAGGCTAGAGTTTCCCGCCCTGAACGAGGGCACTTCCGCTGACGATCAGATGCTGCGTCCAATCACAAGCCGCCGGTGCTGCATCCAATCACAAGCCGCCGGTGCTGAGGCTGCCTCCCGCTCGCCTCTCTCAGTATCATCATCATGTATCCTTATTGCGTCGCTGTGTATACATCTTGTACTTATTTTGTTTGTCGTTTTTTTTTTTTTTTTATAATTGCAACGTTTTTAGAGCGCCAGTTCACCGATTTGTCGGTCTATAAAAAAAAAAAATACAGAAATAAGAAGTAAGCTTACGCAAGTATGATTTACAGATAGACCTATTGGCAACACAATACAACACTATGAGGGCTTACACAATTATGTTAATAAACAAATGGACATCAATGAGTCATTGATATACATTCCTAATTTCCTGTGAGCAAACTCCTCGTCCACCATGCTGCAATGCCATTTAATGCACATTTCTATGTTGTCTAAAAGCGTTCAGCAGGGGATGAATATGCTGGCAGAGAGGAGATAAGTAGCTCTGAGAGGGATGGGCAAGACGCAGATGGCGGCTGCTAATGGTCTTCTCACAGGCAGTGGTCCCGGGGGCATTGGGCGTTGACAGATGATCATGCCCCGCGGTTCGCAAATCAGCTTTCACCAAAACACGGAACCGAGGTAGTGAGAGGAAGAGAGGGAGTGACTTGTGAAGGACTGAATGAGACGACGAGGCTGTCACTGTCAAACGGAGGCAGGTGTGTGTTTGTTTTGCGCTTCCACGATTTCGACTGACTGTTCCTACTAACGTGAGAGTTACAATCGCTAAAGCCATAATCATTCGGAGAATGTTGCGTTAATTATTTTACACTTTAATGAAATGAGATGGGTTGGCATCCATCATGAGGATGTGTGTCAACACTGTTCTAGAGTTAATAAATATATGCTGCATTCTACTACATTATCTGAGTATAACTCACACTAGTTGTTATAATAACAATGACAATTGTATACAGCTACCTCATGTAAAATGTTTATGTCTCCTTTGTTAAAGGTTGGGTACGCGATTTGCGAAACGCCAGCAGATTTTGAAAATACACAACTCAAATGGTCCTACCCCCTC
>JAOPUD010000019.1:13332083-13343993 GCA_027122715.1 Trisopterus minutus
AGAGACACACACACACACACACACACACACACACACACACACACACACACACACACACACACACACACACACACACAGAGAGAGAGAGAGAGAGAGAGAGAGTACGGTGAGCAAAAATAAAACAGATGCAGTGTATGTGTGTGTGTGTATGGCAACACTGTTTGTGTTTGTGCGTACGTGTGATGCTTTGGGTCAACATATTTGCAAAGTTGTGGATCCTTTAGAGATCCTGATTTTACAGCATTATACAGGTAAATAGGAATTTCTCTTCGGGGGAATGATGAAATGTTATCCTATAATGTTCTGTTTGGCAGCTCTAACAGTAACAGCGTGCGTTGTGATTTGAATCAACGGACCAATCCGCGTCCTCCGCTCACCGACCAATCAGACGGCGCCGTTCGTGTTTGCGTTGCTTTTTGAATCCAGACCGAGCTGGAGGCAGACATGCCCTCCGGATCACAATGCGTCAGCTGTCAACACACAAAAGTAGCCCACGTTTGAAAACTGCAAATGTTATATCGCTCACGTTGGACCATGTTTTACGTTTAGGTTAAGCTCAGCAGATTGGGTTGACTTTGAAAGGGGAACGCGGAAGGTAAAAGTGGAGGCACTGAACTCCAGCCCTGTTGGGAACAACGAGAGCTAACTGATTAGCTCGGGTTAGGACGGGCTAGCGTTAGCCTGTGTCTCGCTGAACTGGTCGATCACCCAGTTTAGCACAGGTACAACCATACTGCGGTTATTGACTATCTGCCGATAACCAAAACGGTGAGTAGATCTTGATTCATAGTAACTTAAGAGTTCATGCTATTAGTTCTTGAGAGGTCAGCCCTGCTGGCCACGATGGTGGGGATGCCGTGCTCCTATTACAAACACATTCAGTGTTAACCTTTAATACTTCAACATCAGACGTTGAGACGGCTGAATGAACGACTTGGTTCTGGATTCAAACGTACTGACCTCAAAATATCGACATCATCTACTAGTCTGTCTCTGCAAAGCATCTAACGTTAACGTGAATCCGATGAGTTGACAAATGTTTGACGTCAATGAAATACGATTGCAGCTCAATGTTAAATAATGTATAATTAGACACATTCACAGTGAGTGAAACAAATAGTCTTGTAAAGTTGGGGTTTGTGAATTGTATAAGTTATAGTTGATGTCAGACTCGGGCAGGATCGGGTTGTTTTAAGGCATGCCAAGTTTTTTTTCTCTTGGCTCTTAGTTTGACAGTTGTCACCTCTTCTATGTTGGAATACGTTGTTTTTTTCCCCATTTCTTCCAGCCCCCACTTGTTCTGTACTCTCAGTGTGTCCCTGTTTTTCACTCCTGTTAACTTTTGATAGTTTGGACAGTTTGGTGCCTCTGTTGCTTCCTGTCATGGCTGACAGCAGCATAGTGACTTTGGGGATGGCGAGGAGCATTCTGGTCGATTCGTCGGTCTATGACTCGAGGATGGCTGAAACCACCAAGGACCATGGGTTTCTGGGTCTTGCAATGGATGACGCTGAAGGTTAGCCCTGCCACGGTCACTCCTGACACTCTTTGTACTTTTGCCCTCCTTCTCCTCATTCCCAGACAACCCTTTCCCTCGCTGACACTTGTGCTAGTAAAACATCCAGGCCCATTATGTGTCTCACTGCCCCCTCGTACACACACACATGCACGCACACACACTCATGCACACACGTTGTTGCACTTTAGGGAGGGACACATCTCCCTTCCTATTTCCGTCCAAATACACAAACCTCCCCCGTTGGCATTATCCCCTCTTAATCATAGTTAGACCATCAACAGAGATACTACTATCTATAAAATACAAAAAAAAGGTGTTGTTCCTCATTATCTTTACAGAACATATCACCCTCCTACACAACCTTGTTAAATCTGCAAAATGGGTTGACTGCTGAGCACTTACCTCAAGTATGTATGTGGTACAACAGCATGTTTTGTCACTGAAAGCTCTGTCAGTGAAAGAAGGGTTGCGTAGGTGCTGTTGCTATTTATGCTAATCGAGTTAAACTCACAGCCTGTTTTACAACTCTATTGTTGACGTACAGTTTCAATGATGCACACCAACAAAGTTCACACAAATGCACTTTACCGCAACTAAAAAACTGAAATAAGTTTCCTGCCTTTTTAAAGTGAGCTTATCCTGGTTACATCATACAACGTACAACGTGGCTCTGATAAACCTTCCTGCCATGGTTTCCTGTTTTAGATGCGACTGTTTAACAGACTATACCAGTGTAATTTTGTTTTGTTTCCATTGCTTTTTGGAAGGTATGTTTTTGTAAAAAATAAATAAAAAAGGATTATGGTATGAACTTGGGCTCAGATTGGTTAAGGGTTGACATATGTCTAGAAAGTTAACTTTTTCTATGTTTCTCTCCCAGACATGCTGCCAAGGTTGGAGACCAGGATAATTCTTGTGGGAGAGGCCTCCAGAAATGATGCTCTGATCCAAGCTCTGAAGGTAGGCTACTGGTGTACATACCGCTTCCCAAAGGTAAACAAAACCAATGATGCATCCATCCCATTTTAGGTCATTATTTTATGCAACCTTGATTTAGAACATGGACACTTCTGTTTTTTTTAGCTTTTTACCTCGTTCTTGAGTTGGCTGGGGTGTCTGATTCACTGTGCCTGAAAATCCAATTGAAGAAGTAACACTTGCTTATTCAAGAACAAGCTCCCTGAAACATGGTCACAGGTATAGTCCTAGCTTTTCCCAGCCAAGTTTAGAATGCTCCTAATCCTCCGGTGTTCAAAGCCATGGGAACACCAGTACATCGACCAGCGATCCCTCCCAAGGGAGCTCTATCATTTTTGTTACATTTTCAGGACTACCACCGTATATATAAAAAAAATGGAGTTGAATAATATATATAAATTTTTTTAAAATAATATATACTATAAGCGAGCAGCACCCAGCATCTTGTAACTTTCTGTCACTTGACACACATTTTAGCACTCAGAAGTTGGAAAATGGCGTCTTCGTTATCAACCAAAAAAATGGATGCAGAGTTCTTTGAGCCATATATCCCTTCTTTTGGAAATGTCAGTCATTGTAGTTGGAGAGGGGAAGCAGGTGAAGGCATTACTATCCACATATAGACTTGCACCCCTGCCTGACGTCGGAGATAAGGCCTGTTAATACATGCTATAATATTTGGCGCACGCAGAGCCCCTCCACACACCTGAGCATTAAATGGTGCATAAAGTGGTTTCCTTGATTCTGTTTACAGCTGCCAGGCGCCGCTCTGTTCAGCATCCCTGCTATCTCCTCTCCCTGACTTTCACATTTCTACCCCAAGAGGTTATTTTGCTTTCCCGAGCTCACACCCGTGGCATCCTTTGCTTTTTTATGCAGGGACTATACATTGATACCGTAACTCATTCCAGTGGTACACGCAAGAAAGAAAATCCCTTAACGTATAGTCAGACGTCAAGCAACAAAACACTACAATGTCACATCACACGCAGTACTACCATGTTGAAGTGCAGTTGGAACATTATTTCTTTAATTCCAATTGTTTGTTTTCAGATGTTAAATCTGTATGTCTGTGTGAGCACACTGACCCATCACACACGGCGTGAGCCCGTTAGATGTACGTGAAGTCAAGAAATAAACACACGCTGTGAAAAGGCGTGTTGCCACCAGGCTTTGGTTTGCAGCCCTGGCCTGGCTGTTGGTGCCTCGACTGCAGTCGTCATCCAGTTGAATTAATCTGTCAGATTAAATTTTTGCCTTCTCTTTCCTTGATTCTTTGCCCCCCCCACCACCCCCTCTCTGTTGGCATCTTAAAATGTCTCCGCTCTCCATCTCTGGTTTTATTGCCCTCCTGGGCAGCCATTTTACCTCTTCCTCTCACCTTCTCCCCATATGATATTTGACATCCAGACTTCTGTTCGGATGTATTCCATTATTGTACATTTTTTTACAGGCCGTCAAGGTAATGGAAGTCCTGGTTGTAAAGATAAGAGGAGGCGAGTCTGGTGCCGAGGAGAAATTGATGATAAAATCTATAGTCAATATGGTATAGTACCTGCCTGCTTGTTTGTCAGTTTGTCTGTCTGACTCACCTGTCCGGCTTTAACACTTGAGGGGAAGCTTTTGGTGGTCGGTGTTGCATGGGTCCTTTTTGCACTCGGTGTATGTGTTGATTCATTCACTTCTCACTTGCACCCCTTCACCATCCAATGACACATGACTTGTTCCGCACATGGTGAGCTGAAAGGCAGTGGTGCCGAATTATGTGATCCATTTTGTTCAGAACAATTTACACCAGTGAAAACTTCATTGATTACATGACCGTCTGTTGCATGACTAGATCCTGCCCTCATGGTGTAGTTTCCTTTTGAAACTTGCTGTTTTTTCATTGGATAAAAGCAGGAGGACAAAAGAATAGGACCCATTGACTAAAATTACATTAAAGACTGCTTTTTGGTTGGTTTGGTATGGCTAAATTAATTTCCCATCAATTAAAAACCTTTTAGGTTTCTTGGACGTCTTATGTGCTCTCTTTATCTGAAGAGCTGCAACATGGGTTCCATCCAATGCTACATTTGATTATTATGTTGTTGAACAAAGTCTATTTCATTTTGCAGGACTTTGTTTCCCACAAACCTTAGGGTAGGAAACATATTGGGACCGGGCTTTTATCTCATGTAAATCCAATGTTTTGGAGCTGTTGGACATGGTCTAGTACTCAATGCTGCGAAATGAGAATCAAAAGGATAGCTCGTTCTTTATCAATTTTCTTTTGGTTTTCAGGGTTTTCAGTCTTTATTGTCAAATGTGGTAAAACATTTTTTTGAAGTTGTTTGGGTTTTCAACCAAACAAAATATGACAATGAAATGACACAAAGGAAACAAATCCTAGTCAATATTAAATAAATTAAAAAAACTATTTTATAAAACCACAAGAAAAGCATTGAAACCTCTTTGAATTGGTCCTCAAAATATTGAGTTTAGTGACTATTAGGACAGGTGTGTGTGTGTGTGTGTGTGTGTGTGTGTGTGTGTGTGTGTGTGTGTGTGTGTGTGTGTGCTTGCACGTGTGTGTCTCTCTCTCTAACACACACAATGTTTCTTTCCTATTGCCTTTTGTTCTTAGTCACCTAGCGGAACTAATTTACCTGTGGTAATTTGTTTTATGAGCAGGTTTACAGGTAGCTCACATAATTTCACCCCAGCTATTGTGGGCCAGCTTGAGCCCAGCACAGCCTTGCAGTTACTTTATGATTTAATTGTGCCCATTGATTCAAATAGCCCTGTTGCTCTGATTCATCGTCTTACTGTTGTGTTTTTTTTCTCCAGCCTACCCTCTCTCTATCAAACAAACGACCGGTGTTGTTCAGTTTCTGTCGCCTAGAGCAATTTTCATGCACTCTGTGTGGTGCCGTGGGTATATTTGAAGAACCCAAAGGGAGAACTCCAGACTGTCTGTTTGGGCTTATGCACATGTGTGTCAGTTGGTGGGGGTCCTCCTCTGACTGGTTCACTCGCTACTTCAGTGGGATAAGCCCCTGGAGGAGGTTGAACATGTTGCGTGGAATTGATGCTCTTTGATGAACTGTTTGCGGAAGACCCCACGGGTCTATTGGATTTCTTCTTTTGGGTTTTGGGTTTTATCGTGATGTTCAATGTAAGGAATTACTTGCACAAACATACATTCAGAAAAGCCACCTAATATTTGCCATTTCTTAAGCTATATACTACCAAAATCATCAATCAATCAAGCTATTATCAAAATGATAATCCATTAATTCCCATTAATAATCCATTGACTAGTCGATTAATCAACTAATATTTCCTCAGTGCTGGTTACTCACAAAAATCATTCCAAGCAGTAATGTTGGCTAACAAACCGTGAATCTTCTAGAGCCACCGGGGGTTCCACTCGCCAGCTTGTCTTTATGAGCATTGTTATGGACCACTAATCCTGCTGCCCCATAACCTTCAGACTTGTTCCTTTTCCGGGCAGGACATCAACAAACCGTGCATAATGACGGACAGCGTCCAGGAGTTTGCGGACGGGGAGAACGCCGAGTTTGAGTCTGTGTACGTCCTCGCCAGCTTCGACTCCCCCGAGTACAGCTACCTCTATAAGCACGATAACCGCATCGTCGGGCCCCCAGTCATCCTGCACTGCGCCGCGAAGGAGGAGGTTGGTAAACCCTAGTAGAACATCTATTTCACACGTTCCCTGAACCACTTTTTCTTTTTTATATATATTCCGAACCAACATTTAGCTCCAGTCCTTGCTTCTTTGATTTCCATTTGATATTATGTAATATTGCAGTGTAGCTTGATTGTGATTAGGAGGATGTGTTCTCTGAAAGCCATGTTTTTCTATTCCTTCGACGCGTATGCAGAAATAATCAGAGCACAGTAAATTCTGAGTGTGTGTGTGTGCGTGTGTGCGCGCACCTGTGTGCGCCTGTGTGCGCGTGTGTGTGTGCATGCACGCAGCTTCTGTCTTGAGAAGCAAGGTTAAATCTGTCCAAAAGACAGATCTAACGGCCCTTTTATACACACTACACAAATTGCAAAGATAGGGTTGGGCTGAGAAACGAGCGGGGGAGAAGAATGAACGCCAACTGCCCATAGCGCTGTTGACAAACACTGTTCTGCCTCCTCCGTCTCACTTGCTCTCCGTCCATCCGGCCGACCGGCCGTTCTCAGATGGAACCTTAATGTTCCTTTGGTGAGCAATAGGCCACTCTGTCTGGCCCTGCCATCGACACGGTAACCAGAGCTCGTTGGCACGTCCTCATCAGCAAAGTACACGCCACGTGCGTCGTGCTACACACGGTGACGCTACCGTCACATAGAAAATATGTGTTGTGCTTTATGATGTTTTGGCCCCAAAAAAAAGCTGAAATTGTTTTCTGTAAAAAAAAAAAAAAAAAAAATGTATTATTGGGTTTGGGTTGAATGTTTGAGCACCCTGGAATTTGTACCGTGGCCTATACATGAAAACGCAGTTTTCAATGCAGAACTGGGTTTTGTTGGGAACACCAGCCGCTGCTTGAATATTTTATCGTCTGTGTTCATGTAATGTCTGACGCCATATTTGTCATCCTTAGAAATTGGCATGTTTCCAATAAGTGACATTCTTGGAACATTTTACTATTGAGTTTGGTGTTTCAAGAATTACATTGTCTGACTTTCTTGACTTTGCCTGCAAAGAGATATGCTCTTTTGCAATTCTCGATTCTTGATGCAATCTCTAGTTACGTCACATTTATTATCTTAGGAACTTGCTTCTAGCTGGTTCTTGCTACATTTCTTGCTTGGTTGGTTTAAATTTAACCAGATACAGCGTATTACTTTATGCATCCACAAACAGGCGCGCACACACACACGCAGTCAATCTAGGCTGCAAGCATGATCATAGCTCACTTTTAAGGTTCATGCTTTGTTCTAGGCCTGGGCATTAAAACAATAAATTATCGTATCGTTGTAGACTCAATGTTCAAATTACATATATCAGACTGGGTTTGTTACACAAACAGTTTCATACTTATTCACAATATTTGAATGTTTTTCATTGTTGTATCTACATTGGAGTATTTATCAATGAATAACAGTGGAAGGTCATATCAAGTGTTAAACAAAAGTGTTTAAATACAGCACGGTAATTCTTAGTTTCTTTAGGTCAATAAAATAATCACTAGTTATGGATATCGAGCAATATGATCAAGTTATATCGTGATCTTCTGCCATATCGCCCAGGCCTTCTTTGTTTGCTTTTTCCTAAAACAACAAAAAAACTATTGTTGCTACAAAGTGAGAATTCAGTTTCAAATGTCGTCAATCTCCTTTGCCACAGTGCATATTGTTTTTGCAGAAAAACAAGGCCCGTCCCTTTTGTTGAGTTAGTTAGTGGTCTTGAAGAGGGATGTTAACAAAACAAAATTCCTACACTTCATGCATGTGAGTGTATGTTAAGCTGTGGGGGTTGACTCTGGCTGGTCTCTGTGACTTCCAGCCGCTGGCGTTCTCGTGCCGCCCGCTCTACAGCACCACCATGCTCAACCTGTCCCTGTGCTTCACCGGCTTCCGGGACAAGGAGGAGGTGGTGAGTTCAACCACCGCTGGTTCAATCGCCACAATGCAATGCCCTGGCTTGGCTCCAACGCGTCCGTCCTTGTTGACAGAGTGCTCTGGTGCTTTGGACTGAGGTGTTATGTCCATTTGATCATTTATTTTGATCATTTAAGGAGATCATAAATAGACATCATTAAGCATCATAAAGGTTTATAGCGAGCTGCTTGTTGCTTAAACTTTGTTCCAAATGGCCAAAGTGTTCACAATTACTGGTCCCTGATCAAGTGAATCATAGCATCTGAAAAAGTGGAAAAAACATTTTATTAAGGCTAGTTTGGTGCTGCATGTATTTAAATACAGGTAAACTCCCACATTGGAAGAATGAGTTAATTATTCTTTGGTAGTGCTGGGCAATTTGGCCTAAAAATGAAATCGCAGATTTTTTAAAACCAAACCCTATTATCGACTTTAATAGATTTTTTTTTAATATTAATTGTTAAGAATAACAATGATTAACGAAAGCAAAATAAAAAACACACATCTCTCCACTCTGCTGCGTGCCTCAAAAAAAAAAAAATCTTAAAAAAAATTTTTTTAACCCATGAATTCGAATTATGATAAATCAATGAATCGCCCAGGTCAAGGCACAAGTGCTTGTACTTCGGGAGGGTTGAGTAGATTTTGGCCCCCGTTAAGATGTACCCCCTCCCCACTCCCCGTGGTCTCTCGGCCTCCCTGCAGAAGACCTTGGTCAACCTGGTCCATCACATGGGGGGGACCATCCGCAAAGACTTCAGCACCAAGGTCACCCACCTCATCGCCTACTCCACGCACGGGGAGAAATACAAGGTCGGTACAGTCACTGAGTTGAAGATGCTTAGTCGTCGGGTGTATCTCAAGCACTATAGCGTGCATGTTCTAATGCTTGCATGTGATTGCAAGTGTGACTACGTGTTGACCAGCCCCACCTTGACTTATTTATGTGGAATTATCCAAATTACTTTTAATTTAGTGAGCTAATGTGAAACCAAGAGCTGTGTTGGTAATGATGTTCAATACTGCTTCGTCTTGACCCTAGTTTTGCAGTCTGCATTCTGATGACATGCGGTGTCATTTATCCCAATATGCGTTTTGAATAGGAACCCCTGGATCTCAAAGGCTTTATATACTTTGACATTTTGGTGACTCAACACGTCTGTTTTCCCCAGTCTATCCTTCCATAGGAATGAATAGATCATTTTTTATGCTTTTTTCCCTTTGTTTCCTGTTGTTATGTCTCTACCGCTCTCTCTGTAGCTTCTCCCCACACCAACCCTGTCTGCCTTTTTTGTTTTTCTCCCTCGAGTTTTTGCCGCAAAAAAAAACCCAACACAAACAACAAACCGATCCCTCCAAAATATTGTTGGTTTCGTGTGTCACACTCTCAGCTGTTTTCCGTTTAAAGCTTTGACACTTGGTTCTTAAAAAAGAACAGAAAAGGTGGCTTGGGATCAGGAACAGGTTTAGAATTTGTTTTGAAATGATGCCGCTATTTTATTAATTTTTTTTTGCGGCACTCCTTAAGCGAAAAACCAGTTTGTATCCATCTTATTTTTGTGATTGTGAGTCGCAGCGCGGCCGGGGAGCCTGACTGGGGAGGTATCGTTTCACTGAAAGTACTCGCTGTGAAGTGATTTGAACAGCTTTTTAGTTAGACAATAGCACATTGTTGCACTTGTGTGCTGTGCTGTTTTTCCGTCTGTTGACAATTCTCGCTCGTCTCTCTCTCTCTCGCTCTCCCTCAGACCGTTTTGTTTATCTGGTCTGTTGATAATTCTCTCTTCTCTTTCGCTCTATCCGTGCATAATCTCTATGGCATTTCAGCGCAGCACTACTAGCATGCGCCAGCACATGGACGGGTGCTGTAGTGCCTGGGCCCTGCCTAGAACAGGCAAAAAACACCATGGACCGATGAATGTCCCTCAATACAGTAGGCCTGTGTTGAGCTGCTATTTCATACCACGTATGAAAGTGTGGGAGTTGGGCTTGGAGCAGCCACGCTGTTCAACAACATAGAAGACGCGTTGTCATCTGCCCCTTAATACGTACAGTCTGTTCATGTTTATGAAAGAAATGACCAACGTGTAATTAGTTGAAGGGAGAGCTTTTACCATTGTGTCTGTTGCGCTCATTAGTAAAGTCATTATACCTTTACTTTTAATGAATGAGTGTTGACTTTAGTAAATGTTTAGTCTAGAATCTGGCTTATTCTACGCTGATTGAGGGAATGCATTGCTGATCTTGTTATTTGATCTCTGCCATAATCCCTGCGCCATAGCGCAGGGATTGTAGTTGACAAGATAATCGATAAATGTTTAATTAACATATCGTGTGTGTGTGTGTGTGTGTGTGTCACTGTCTTATTCCCCTGAACGTGCGTCTTTCAGTTGGCAGTATGCATGGGGACCCCCATCCTAACCCCGTCCTGGATCCGCAAGGCCTGGGACAGGAGAGACTCGGTGTAAGTTCACAGTTCTGTCTGTGTCTACGCGGGCATGTCATTGTTTCAGTATCAATACATTAAGCACAAACCATGTAATGCTCGACCGGGATCCGGTGGTGTTTCGTTGTCTTGTCCTCCGTTCCATGTATGGAGGATTGAGTACTTGAGTCGATGAATATCGAGAATGGTAAGCCATGACCGTTCAATGATGAATGCGTCTGAACTCGGTGGTTCTGATCGTTGCCAGTACAACTTCAAGTTCATACTACAGACCGTGTGGTCATAGTGCTCTCCGAACAACGGTCTTGGTAATCTCTTCAGCCCACGTTATTTGTTTTTTATCAAAGCAACTCTACCTTTTTTCAATGAATTGCGAGAAAGGCTTGAACTCATGCTCCAAGGCTCCAATTTGAAGCAAACTTGAACATAAAGGTACTTTACTTTTACACAGTAGATGCATGGTCATACCACAGAGTGTGTGGCCATAGAGCTTTCTGACTAAAGGTCTTTCTACATCCCTGTAGCCTAAGTTTTTAGTTTTTAACAAAGCAACTCAACCTTTTCTCTTTTTTTAATGAATTGCAAACACTAATGCTCCAAGGCTCCAATCTGAAGCAAACTTAAGCCTAAAGGAACTTTACTTCAACACAATAGTTGCATTGTCCTCAAGGGTCTCGTAAGGCTTTTTATATATAAATAAATGTATCCTCAGCCTGAAATCTCTCTGAATTCAATGCCGTTCAGTATTGCCCCCTCCCAACCTCTTGTGTAAGGCGTGACAATACATATTATATATACAGCGGCCCTTTTGAGAGGGAATGCCAAAGCTGTATTCAGCTGGTTGGAAGTTTTTGTGTGTGTGTGTGTGGGTGTGTGAAAAATCCATCCAGTAAGAAAAATCGACTTGCCTGTTTAAATATATATTTTGCCTACTTGATTTGCTAACCCTAGCTTGAGTGAGTGAGTGAATGAATATGTGTGGGCAATTGCTTTCCAAGGTCTTTCCATGCCGACGATGAGAAGTTCCGTACGGATTCCAAAGTTCCCCCCTTCCAGGACTGTGTCCTCAGCTTCCTGGGCTTCTCCGAGGACGAGAAGGCCAACATGGAGGAGAGGACCCTCAAACATGGTCCGTAACGGACACACGCACGCACGCACGCACGCACGCACGCACGCACGCACGCAATGTATAAATCCTATTTCAAGCACAAATGTTTTCGTACTCAACACCTACTCGCACCAACATAATGTGTTTTTTATTTTTGCGTTGGATCACTTGACTTTGCTACAATACATCCTGTGTGTGTGTGTGTGTGTGTGTGTGTGTGTGTGTGTGTGTGTGTGTGTGTGTGTGTGTGTGTGTGTG
>JAOPUD010000019.1:13704058-13714957 GCA_027122715.1 Trisopterus minutus
CCCCCCCCCACCACCCCCACCACCACCACCACCACCATTCTCCCACTGGGACTTGGATGGGACAGGTAGAGAGGATATCTCTGTCAACTATGATGTGCAAGCTGCCAGCGAGGATACGGGATATAGAGAAGCCGTCCCCTGGGAGGAGGGAGGAGAAGAAAACAGTGGCGTTGAGTGCCGTGAGAAGAAAGAGACAGGTGAGAGAGGAGGGGAGAGAGAGAAAGGAGATAGATAAGAGACATCAGGAGAGCAGGCCGACGAATCCAGAGGGAATAAAAGTAGGAGAGACGTGTGGGGCAGCGCTACGCCTTTGCTATGTCAGGATGCGTCAAGTTAACGTAGCACCACAGTGGCGACCTGGTGCCCGTCAGCGTTGCGGCCTGTTTGCCCCAAAAGTGTTGGAAAGACACCTGAACAGCTTCTTTAGTTTGAATAATGTATCCCAGGAATGAAGGCGCTATGCTTTACATGGCTTCCTGTTTTGACCGTATTCTGTTTTTACCAACCTTGATGATACAAAAGCTGTAACTCGTCAATCTCACATTCAAAAGTGTTAAAATGTGTTTTTAAATGCATGGAAAGATATGCAGGGTCAAATGTCCATCCAAAATATTTCTGAATGAGACTTCATGAACATTATCATGACAGATTATAGATATGTGGGTAGTCACTCTGTCCATGGGGATTTTTCAGATTGATCTTTTGAAACTTCAGTCATATTAGACCAAAGGTTTTGATGTTTTGGACTTCACATAGCATATACATGGACCCCTGTAACGTTTGGTAAATTATTAATTTTCCTGGACAGAATGTGTGTGTGTGTGTGTGCATACGCCAGTGCGTGTGTGTGTACTTCTCTGGAATAATTCCAATCACACTTGAAATAAATGCAGGAATCTTTAATCATGAATTTGTGATTACATAAATAAATCCATAGGATGAAAGTCCTTTGATTAATTGAGGTGGAGTTCAATTGTTTTACTTTTACACAGATTTGCATTGTACTAAAAGCACCAATAATATCTGCAATTATTGCAAATCACAAGACATCGCTAGGGACCACTAGTGAACTAGGCTGTGGGGAGTAATAGGTTTATTCCTCTTCCCTCTTATTGATGGCTTCCCTTTTTCCAAGAATGGTGGCCCAGAGTCTCCGGGGAAGGTAGAGGAAAGAATTCATGTATCTCAGAAAGGAACAGAGCATGAGAGAGGAGAGAGAGAGCGATCGTGAAAGAGACACAACATGACAGAGGCAGAGGAGTCACTGTGATGTGTCTCAAAGCTGTCAATCAACAGTGAAAATGAAGGACGACTTACTCTAAGCAGACACTGGAGCTATAGAGGTAGAAAACCAAAACAGGAAGCCCAGTTAAACAGATGAAATGAATGTAAACCATTGGGCCAGACAGGGTTTAGATGCAAATATATAAAAGGATGATTACGTAAATTGTGCAGTTACGGCCTCTGGAGAGTAGGAAGAAGATTGTGAAAAATAATGCATTTTGTTCATTAAATTGTGAAGTTTCAGTCGACCTCTGGAGAGTAGGGAGAACAGTTACATTCTGCATGTGTATTGCATTGTTACCTAGGCTATTGTGCAAACGGCACAACATGTATATTGTGGACATCAAGAAAATAAAATATAAGTCAACAATAAAGTTGTTGCAGCTTCTAACCACAAGTTGAATGGATCATAGTGTTACATCTTGTAAAATAGAAAGGACCTGAACAGGACCTTAACAGGACCTTAGCAGGACCTTAACAGGACCTAAACAGGACCTAAACAGGACCTGAACAGGTCCTAAACAAGACCTAAAAAGGATCTAAACAGGACCTTAACAGGACAGTAACAGGATGGTAACAGGCCCACAGAAGGATTTCAAAGCAAGACCTAAAAAGGACATAAACAGGACCTTAACAGGACAGTAACAGGATGGTAACAGGCCCACAGAAGGATTTCAAAGCAGGTTGTAAGTTCGCAGCAAAATGGCACGTAATTTGAGTAAAAAATAGGATGTTGGACGTTAGAGCATATAAAGATGTTCATTTCTAGGAGTCTCCCCCTTAATGCGTGACAGTTGGCAGCTCTGCTATGCCTACTCTGGCTATAGCAGTGTTTCACTGGAGTGTTTAAGTGGAATGCACATGTTCACATCACTACAAGCATGGGCTTCTAGCATGTAAGTGCAGACCTGGGATTCGTTTTGTTGGTCGTTCAACATGCCCTTGTTGATTTCCACTCGGCACTTGCCCTGGGGCAAATCCCCACTGCCATCCTAAGTGTTGTTCCATTTGTCTGTAAACTGAAGTGAACTTGGTAAGATGGACCCTCAGAGGGCTGAGGGAGTGTCAACAACGATGGACACTTCAGAAGGGTATATCACCCACAAAGCATTGCAGTGATGCATTGGTGCAAGAAAATACATCCATGGGTTGCTGAAAGTAATGTATGTAAAACTCTGATTGCTTAGAAGACGGAGAAGATGAATACATTGAGTAAGGTAATGCTGGTAAGTTTTTCAATTAATACTTCGTCGCCTAGGCTACATGTCGTCTATATACAAGTGTATGAACACAAACATATTTTCCTAGATTTATTTGTCATTAAGTCAAACTTTTTTTTTTTTTTCTGTATAGAGTCCTACAACCTGCGGACGATCCATGATAGTTCGGGCTGAAAATATACTCGTACATTTGCATTCCATTTAAATCTCCCCTGCTGTCAGACCCTACAAGCATGGCCGCTTTGCCAACCCGTCCGGGCCGATGCAGACTGAAGGGTTACCTGGATTTACAACATGTGGGCGTGGCTTATTTACCACACCGCCGTTCGACCTATTAAACAGACGCTTCATCAATCCAACGCACGTATTTGTGTCTCTTAATTACCCACGTGTTTAACATGTATCACTCCCCGAGTCATACCTAGCCTGAAACCACGATACCACCGAAGATTAAGAAATTAAGTTCCATCACTCTTAATAACTCACATGGACGTTGAAGGGGACAGCAGAACTGGTGTAAAGTGAAGAGTCTGAAGTGATGCTAGCGCCTTGCAGGCTCCACGCTGCGGGATAACGTCCACCTCGCTAAACAACATCAGATGTCCGCGACAACTTTAATCATACGACAGGGTTCAGCCTGGTTCAACCAGGAGCACAACCAGAGTCTCCCTACTTAACGCCACTTAACGCCACAAGGATAGATGTGAGTTTTTCGTCTGAATTCTTTGGATGTTATGATATGACACACAATATCTGATCTGTTTTATTTAAGTAATTTAGTACCGCACATTGGTTGCAATTGTACATGGTATAGTACTAATTCTATTAAGTATTTTCTAGTCACACTGTTTTGAAATGAGAACAACTATTTTTGGTTGAATTGAGGAAAGTATCCCAGCAGCTTGTATTTCTAAATAAATGTACATTAATGAAATGAGTGTTATTACATAAATACAGTATTCAGTAGGCCTATGTGTGTTGACTCAAATAATAATCCAAATTCAGTTATCTAATTCTATGCTGTTCTCTCCAGAAGCACAGTAGAAGCATTCAGGTGGTTTTCGTTTGACTTCAAATCACATAACCACTAGTCCACACAGACACACTGGCCCTCATTACATCGGATAGACAGGGTTATGACCATTAACTGTAGACGGGTGATTCGTGAAATTGGTTTACCATTTAAAAATCAACCTTTTGGCCCTGTTGATCGTTAATATAAAAAATAAATAACCTCTTGAAGAAAGATATTGTTAAACTCTGACCTTTTCGGTGTTTATGTTTCTGTGTACCCTATCGATAGCACAGGAATTAATTAAACAGTTGTGCAGTTATCATTGGTAAGCGCAAGCTATTTATCTGCCACAGTTGATCTTAATTAGAGATGTGTCGCATCAATTTGGAAAAACTAATTGTATTGACTGTATTCGATAACAACTCGATAGTCTCATGAACAGTCTCCACTAGCTCAGGTTGATTGTCCACAAAAGACCAGCAGTTTCCTGATAACAGCTTGGTTGAAATATGAATGTACATAATGCGTTGAAAATGTTGGTACTTAAGGTCATAAAAACACACCTGTTCACCCAAGGGTATTGCGAGAGGCAGGTAAACTGATTATTTGCGAAAGTTTTAAATATATTCATTTTAAAATAGGTTTTACTGCAAAGCACCAGATGCATTTCAATTGTTCGATTGTTGAAAGTGTTTTTATTAGAAAGATATTTTATGTTTACTAGATATTCACACTCTGAATTATAGCGATGTTACACAGGAGCTAAAGATGCGATCACCAGTATGAGTCTCTTGTGTAGTGGTGTTTAACTGCCCAGGAGACGGTCGGGCGGTACGCACTCCTCACGGAGCCGTTGTTTGGTCAATATATCTGGAGAATTACAAAGTACCCTTCACTGAACAAAAGCTTAACTAAAATGCAATAAACCTGAGACGTCTTATGTTTCAAAATGTTCCCAATGGATTAAAATCGTTGTTTAGAAGAGTATCACACTAGCTCTACAACATTAAGAAGCAGGTGAACAACTGCTTGGCCAATGGAGCTCCTGTGGGGATGTTATACACATACAGGTTCAACTGACACTGTATCAAGTTATTTGGTTGTACAGAGGGTATGATTTTCAATACCGTTTTTTTGGCATCTTAAGAAAAATTATATTTTGGTCAAGTTTTGAAGCTGGTTGTATAATTAAATATTGTGTTGTGTAGTGAAATAATCAGCGATCTCAACAGTAGTTTATGTAATTTGAAAGTAGTGTTTTTTAAAGTCCAAAATAAATTGGATCTTTAACAGATATTCACCATCAAATATAACACTGGGAATTAAAGATGGGATCACAATACTACTCCAATGTGTCTAGTGGTGTATGCCTGCTGAAGGACACAGAGCTTCCAAGCAAAACAGTTTGGCAGTACCACTCATCTATATAGAAACATAGTTTGGCCAATATTTCTACATAATAGGCAAAGTTAAAATCTCAAGTTCAAAACTATCCCTAATTAGTATAACATTAAAATGTCTGTATTCCGCAAGCTCTACAACATTGGAAAGCCTGGTAAGGAGCTCCGTGGCAAGAGGAGCTCTGTATTGGTGAAACACACGTAGACTGAATAAAATACAAGTTTAACTGGCTTTTGATATTTCTACATTGGAATCTATTACAGACTTGCACCTACAAGTTGACATGTACTTTTTGATATTTGGACTGTATATTCCATTCGTTTTCTGATATTTCTTGCACCTCTACTTCGTAATTGGTTTTGCACCAAAACAATTTTTTGCTAGGGAGCAGTGAGTGACAAATTGTTATTGACAGGCAAATTAGACAATTACTGATCTACCCTAAGTGTTCAATGCCCACCCCTCCATAGCCATTTATAAAAAATATATATCATTGACACATGGGATGACATTGACTTGGGGGAAGTTTAAGCGTTCACTCAAAAGGCGACAGTAATAAATGTGAAATCACCGAAGCAAACAGTTATTCAGCATGACTGCCTGCCTGCCCAGTTGTTTTATAAAAGGCATCTGTTTATTTATGTCCAGACGTTATAGGGATTTAAAATGGGATGAAGAGGGTGCTTAAAAATCCAAAACCGTCATCTCCATAATCTCCAGCTCAGTAGGTTCCGCTGGAGTGAGAGAATGAAAATTACAGTCTGTCAGGCATCAATGACAAAGAGAAATGGGAAAATGGTGGTCTATTAACAACCATCCTATACTCATACATGCCCACAAAAACATTCTTGCTGGTCCATTTAACACTATGTCAGGCAAGGTCACTCCCCCTGAGTTAAGACTGTCTGCAAATTGAAACCACCCTTTTATCCATGCTGTGACAGCCTCGCTGAGAGGTTAAGGGAGCTAAAGGTTGCATATTGCGAGTGTGCACAGGGAGGGCCATGTGGGCTTGCTGGAAATGGGCAGATATGTATAGATAGATTTGAGTGCATTATGCATGGCCAACCCGTTCAACCCACTGTCTGGTTTGAGATATTCAACATAATATTGGCTGAAATGTAAAACTTCCTGTACCATATGTCACAAAGGGTTAAAGACAGGCCTCAACCATGGGGCCAATGTTGCCAATACACCAGGATGAAGTCCAGAGACAGACCTTTCACACATTTTGAAAAAGAAATCTCTCCTTCAGGTTGTACCAAAGGATCAGCCTTTGGTGCGCTTACTGACATTTATCTTAATTTACCATTATGTTTCTAAATTGTTCATGTCATTGACATCTGCCATCTGCTAAGAGAAAAGTCAGTTATGTGCCTTTGTAAAATTGCTTACTATTTTCTTCCTTTGTTGCAGCTCCCCTTTCTAAATTGCTTACACAGGTCATAATTAATGTTCAGATCTTGACGGAAAGCCATATTTCTAGGGTGGGCAATCTATATTTAACCATTTGGCCAATTTTCCATTGTTTGAAAATGTGTTGTAATTTGGATTTATGCCAATTCCATAAAAAGAGGGAGCTAAAACCCTGAAGAATTTCACATGCATTTTGAAATGAAAGTTAGGTGCAGTTTTAACCTGAACATTTCCGGTTAAAAGGAGCTTGGGCGAAGGGCATTGTCAAAGCACATGTCACACTTGCTTGAGGAGGGTGCCAGAAAATAGAAAGCTACCACTCTTAGCGTTTTTAGCAGCACAGACCCCTTGTAATTTATGCATAATTTCCCCCAATTAAACTTGGTTAAAGATAACAAATTTTGGGTGACTCATAGCACCTCGTCACAGTTCTAATCAATGTGAGAGTGGTGGGGCATTTTTTAAAGTGGGCATGGCTAGGTGTGCTGCTATGCTGATTTCAGTATGTTACATGTCCTCTACTTTAACATAAGCACATTAAACGATAATGTGTCGTATAGGTCATTGCTTACAATGCAACCTATAATCTATTTTCTAACTATAGTAGCCTTATAGTTACATTTAGTCTTCAGACTGTTAACTTCAGTTGAGAGTTTGGACCACATTAGGCTGTAATCCCAATCTGTGCTCGAAGGGTGTTTACATTGAAGCCTACAGTGGTGGTATTTACAATCATAATCACTCATCACATTATGGATGTCGTTTCTATAAGCAATTTGTATAGGTTCTGATGCTTTGTTGCACTTTGCTAAACACTATTCAGTACAAACCATCCGGTGACTTGGGAGTAGCAACCTCTTATATGGTTTTATTGCTTAATAACGTGGCATTATGGCACTAGGTATAAATGTATAAACATTTAGTTCACATACGGAGCAATCATTCTACAGCCACTTGCATTCAGATCCATGCATACAGCTGGGGCAGACGTTAGTCAAAGCCATACTGTGTAAAGCTGTTATGAAGTTCATCACAGCTCCATGCGGTTAATCAATCAGTGCATACAGGGCTAGGACCAGGGATTCAAATTAATGACGTCCTGTCGTCCCACGGACGTAATTAATTGTCATCGGGAGGATCAATATTCTCTCTCGGGTCGACCTCTGGACGAAGACAATTTTGTGGGCACTGACACTGACACCGATTTTTTTACGGTTCAACACTTTCTGCAAATCAGAACAGGTTTAAGACTAGTGAAAAGTTAAATGGAAAAATTATGTTTTTTTTCCATTTAAATGACGTTTGTGTTGTTCAGTGAGACGCAGAGACTGCTTGCAGCAATGTTGCAGCTTGCCGCTCGAGCTGAGACCAGATGAGGATACTGTCATCAACTGGCGCCATCTTGCACCCCCAAAGATAAGGTTGGGGGTGCAGAAACCCCTCAATATTGAAACGAAGTGAACCGGCACCTTTTTGTTGTCTGACGCTTTAAATAAAGCAAACTCGATAGAACGCTGCGCTGAGCGATAGAACGCTGTTCTGCGCTGCGCTGCGATAGCACCCCGCCACCTACCTCCAACTCTCTCTCCCAAACCAATCGCAATATTCCTGCCATACCAATGGTTGGGGTGCCAAATGATTGACAGGTCGAATATGTCAGGTAGCAGATCGGGCTTACAACCGCACGTCAAAGACATACAAGAAGAGGCAATGTGCATGCATTGTAATGCCCACAACATGAACCTTGCCTTTCAAGATGCCGTTTCAAATGTTAACATATGCCGAGATGCAATGAAGACAGTCAAAGAGCAGTCCACTCTTAGCGCGCTATACGAAGACTCCTACGTTTACACTTATCAAAGTTGTTAACCTCTATAGGCGTGGTTCCCGAACGGTCTCTTAGGAAACACTCCTTACGTTGTTCATAAACGGTGCTGTCCAGAAAGAACGTGCTGAAATCGATTGCTCAGAGTGTGGCAATTGCATTAAATGACGAGACAATTTCGCACGTTGAGCACACGAATGCGTGACTCGTTTATTTAGTTGGAAAAAACGCGAAACTCATACTTAAATCTGTCTGTACCGTTCAAATTAGGCTATTGATTTTCTATTTACAAAGGTGTCTGGCTTATTATTTATGAAAATATACTTTTTTGAAATGAAAGCTACATTTTGAATAGGCCTAGTTGATTTAGCTTATTATATGATACTGTTTATGCTGAGACTGTTTTCAGTTTGCTATCTGTGTGCAGGCTTTGTGCGCCGTCAAGAGCAAGAGGCGTCGGTTGAGAAAAGTATTTTGATCGCTCATTAAGTTCACTCGTTGCTCATAATGGTTTATTCGTTTCCCAGTATGATTTCCTTAATTTAGAAGATTTTTTTGTTCATTTTTTTCTACGAGTGCTTCAGACCAACCTTACCAACGAACGACGTACGGCAGAGATTCGCGAAGAACGTTACGGGAAACACGCGAGATGTTAAGGCAAAATGTTTTTCAGGACCTTTTTGGGACGGTGGTGAAAAAAGTTAGTTTAACCCCAGGCTAGGACGCTGAGAACAGTCTGTTTGATAACCAACAGGAAGCCTCAGAAATAAAGAGGATCAGAGGATAGAGAGGATCAGAAATAAAACTGTTTTCAACTACATTTCATATTGAAGAAAGGAGCTAGGCCTACCTACTTTCTACCTTTCTAACCACTATTTCAGCTGTGGGGCTGGTATATAATTAATATGGCTCAGAAGGTACAGGCTATGATTCCTTTGTTCATTGGTTAGCTAAATGCTTGATCAAAGTATCTACCATGCATCTAAATGCAATCTAAACTTACTATAGCAGGAGGAGTAATGAATACATTTTTTCTCTGTATACATATTTACTCTGCCTTATTTATTAACTAAATATACAGTTTGGATATTTCAATCTCTTTTTACTACGGTTCTACTGTTTTGTCTGAGCCTGACCAACACCTTTACCTACTTTGGTGTGACGGTTTGTGACATTGTGCTTTTGAGAGCTAAATTTAGCTGATGGATGTCACAGTGGATTACCGAGGGACATGAGGGAGACATGATATGCGAGAGGGATATGACATCAGTTTAATGAAGGACATTACTCAACCCTCAAGCCACATAACATATACTGCACCCTCAATCTGCCAGGGATATGTCTAGAGGGCACCACGAAGCACCCTGGAGAGTGTGCTAGTGTTACTTTCCTTCCTGCTGGTGCCCTGTCCCAAAGAACTCCCACGTTCAGCCTGACCCAGTTCAAATATGAACACATTTGCTGTGAATTAAACTAAAAAAAAAAAAAAAATGTTCCAATCAGTGAAAGCGTTTACAAGCACCTTCAATTGTTATATTAGGGGTAAGGAGAGGGTTGCTTAATGTTGAGTGGTTTATTGCAGAATTTTGCTCAATTATTTAAATGTTCAGATAATGCAGTCAAAAGGAGAGAGATTGGAATGAGAAAAAACACTTGAGCGCCGTGGGCTGTGTTCGTTTGGGCTCCCTTGTTCCCTCATTCCCTATTTATTTTTTTCAGACCACTGTGATAGACGCTGGGCTACTCTCCCAAGTTCAGAATGTGTAGAACAAACTTAACGATTTGCACTTAAAAACCAAGGTTAGCGCCTTCCTATCTTTATACAAGATAAGAGCTTTTGGGAGAAAGACTAGAAAGTGAGTCGACGAAAAGAGGAAACATTTAGCATAGTACCGCAACTCAAAATCAAACCTGAGTTGCCGTATTTCCCCTGTACTCAACCCCTAAATAGTGCACTGTGTTCAATAGGGAATAAGGGAACAAGGGAGCCAAATCGAACATGGTGCACTATTTAGGGGTTGAGTATAGGGGAAATACGTCCGCTCCGGATAGATTTTGAGTTGCGGTACTATGCTAAATGTTTCCTCTCTTCTTCGACTCAATTTCTAATCTTTCTCCCAAAAGCTCTTATCTTGTATAAAGATAGGAAGGCGCTATCCTTGGTTTTTAAGTTGAAATTGTTAAGTTTGTTCTACACATTCTGAACTTGGAGAGTAGCCCAGCGTCTATCACAGTGGTCTGAAAGCAGAAAGTCCTCTCACATGTTCCCAGAGCTATTGTGGATGTTTTGATTTCTCTTTGTGACCTTGCCTGTAGGATCTAAATGCTCTAAATAATCCTTGACAAAGGTATTTGTATTATCTAAGACAGCACTGACAAAATAAACCCACAAAGAATGTTTTATCAGTGCACCAAAGAGGCTTATTGTCTGTTTTGTTCCTCCTTTTCTTTTTTTTTTCCATAGGGTTAACTGGCTCCAAATGGCCGGGGATGCTAGATTGGAAGTGAAGGGCGTGCTCCTGGGCGAGAGATAGACGGAGAGAGTGGGTGCGAAAGAGAGAAAAAGCGGCCCTAATGCGGCATCTCATTACAACCTCTGTCAGGATCCCTGTATTCCACCATCAGCTCCCCTTTAACTTGGTAAGAGCCCCGACTTGTCGTTTCGAGTGAGCCGCACGGCCGCCGAGGCATTTACAAATAAATGAAAAATGTCACATTTGATTTCACTCCTCGTCGGG
>JAOPUD010000019.1:13778858-13789300 GCA_027122715.1 Trisopterus minutus
AGACAGGTCTTCATCTTCTGGGTCTCTCTGGTTGTTTTTGGACACTGGCACCGGAGCTTCTCTGGATGTCTACAACGTTGAGACTCCTTGAGGTTTGTAGTGAGTCTGATCGGACCAAAGCTTTTATATTCTCTTCCGCAGGTGTGTCTGTGGGAGGATTTAGGGTTGTGGTGCAGAATCTAAAGACTAAATAAACCTTTTAAGGGTGGACTCAAGCGACCATCCTACCTTTTAAACACTGTCAGTTATTCCAGGGCTTTGAGATTAGGGGTGGGACATTATTGAATCAATGTTAATGCAAGAAAAATATAAATAATAAAAAAAAACTATAATCGAATTTAAAGTTTTTAATTACCTTAATAATGCAGAATTCTACTCTGCATACTGACATTAACGTCTTTATTTATTGACTTCATATCACCATCCTAACTAATGGTTTGCTTTTCTACCTTTTTACATTGAGGGACTAACACAATAGGTACTGAGGTAGGAATTCCAAATGATGCACTTAACTTTCAAACAGCAATAATTCTTTTTCGACATTCATGCAATACATGCTTTATTCTGTGACATATACATATTTTCAAGCACAACTATTCTACTTAATCATTGCCCTGAGTAAATAAATGTTTGGTCATTTGTTTTTTATTTCAGGAAGACGGATAGATGAAGCTGTGCCATAAAGCTAGTGTAGGGAATTTATTTTAAAATCTTTATTCAACAAATTTGTTTAAAATCTCCTGGAACCTCGACAGCAATCTATTGTTCCAATGCTTTGAAAAAGTAAGATATGGCACTTGCGGCTGTCGCAGGTCTGCAATAAGCTGTTCCAATTAGTCGCAGGACTGAAATGGCTTACCTGTCTGTTTACCTTACTACCTGGCTGCCTGTGCACTCCCATGCCCATGCACTCTTTGCACATGACGGGTGTCTTTCAAAAGCCTATGCCGTAGGATTGGGTGGTATCGATTTTCATGCCTTCATACCTTCCTGACATTTCACTGGGGTATACAGTGTATGAAGGTATTTGGTGGTAGAAGTCATGTCTAGCCTATATTGCTGTGTCTCAAATGCTATTTGCCAATTTCGACAGTCTTGCTCGGTTTAAATACTTATGGCCAATAGAATAATGAATAGATAGAACATAAGCGCCCTTCCATAGAGTCATAAATCGAACCTAATAGTCACTGATAGTTTCCACTGGCGTACACATGGAAAGTTTTGTCTATCCAGTCTATCTATGTGCTATGTACATTCTATGAGTTATACCAACACCGTTGCGTACGGTCTTTCACTGCAGATTTTTGCCAAATTTTTACTGTTGCAAAGCTACCGGATACACTACTAATCAGTAGTGTATCCGGTAGCTGTATCACTGCCCATGTTTTGGGCAATTTTTTTTTAAAAGGCTTGTTGGGTGAGCCAGTTCACCATGTGCGTAATGTACTGCGCGCATGCTGACATGCTGAGGTAATGAGTGAGCACGCCATGTTTCAAGTCCTTCTGCAGTTTTGATGCCGTGATTGATCGGACATTGGGCTTTATGTTTTTGTTGTATTGTGAGTTATGGCGCCCCTTGTCACCAAAGTTACTTTGTTACTTTTTGGTTGACCTGCTGATGCATTTCTATGTGTCCCTATGTTCAACTTGTTCAAATCTGAGTTGTTCGCCTTAGAAATGGTTGAAGTCAAAGTTTTTCCCCATTGACTTCCATGATAAAAAAAAAGCTTTCTAACAACCTGTAACAGTGGTCATTTGAAACTGACAGTGTGAGGTCAGTTTTTTAGCTATGATTAGAAGACTTTCAGGTCAGAGGACTTTGGGGTTCTCTGAAGCGGACTTGTGATTGATTGAGACATTTTGGTTTGTTTGCATTATTGTGTTTTTCGCATAAATTAACCATTACTCTGCCATTTTTTAAACGATCTGATTAAATATAAAACCATAAGGTTGGGCGGTATAAAGGAGTATGTGGACTAAATGTACAGATCAGTTTCAAGGTACAGAAAAAAAAAAAAAAGATTTTGCTTTACCTTAAATGTAGTTTAACCCCAGTATTGGAGAGGCAAAAACCATTACTCTTTCATGCATCAGGTTTTATTTTCACTCAAATAATGTAAAAACATCAAACACATTTTAGGATCCCAACATAGTTCTGTCCCTCCATCTCGCTCTCTCTTTGTGTTCTCATGGAGTTGTCTCTTTGCCATTGAAGTGACATAATCATTTTGTTTCTCGTGAGAGATACTGGCATAGATGTTGTCTGTTATTCTTGCCCTTTTTTCCCCCTCCTCTTAGCTCTTTCTTTGCCTCTCCTTCCATCTGTCCAGCCGTGACTTTCCTGTCTCCTCCCCCTGTTCCCTGTGTGTGTCTTTCCTTGTGAAGAGGACAAGAGTGCGTTGGGCCCCTTGCCAGCACTCAGTTCTCGCCGGGGCCTCCGTCCATATGGCAGTCATGTTCCGGCAGCTATTACCGGGCCATTTAGCACGTCTAATTGTTCCACATTTGACACCTTGTCAAGACAATTGGTTCAGATTAGTCCCGCTTAAGAAGTTTGCTGCATCACTGGCATTGTAAGGGGCTAGGAGTGATCTTATTAAAGGCCCCACCTGTCTTATGGTTGAGGGCGTCATGCAATGTCGATACCTGCCACCAGTTAGCTGTTTTGTTTGTCTGGATGTGCACGGATCAGAATCACAACTGGTTACATTGTTCATGCCATACTGAGTTGACCCAAATCTGTGTCTATATACATGTGGGATGATACCGTTGCAGTCACATTTGCTTGTGTAGCTTGTATTTTGTGGCGAGAGTCAACTGAGAAATAAATGTGTTTGCTGTGTGTTTGACATGAAAAGACATGGATACACATGCTCGGCAGCCATGTTCTCCTTTTTAAAGTCGCCCTGTGGCTTCATGCATTATTTTCCATCGACATCAATCAAGACAAGGTGAGACACACTTTATTTAAATAGCCGTTTTCCCTTTCTTTGAAAATGCAGAGCAATTGAAATCAATTGAAAACATAGAAAAGCAGGAACAATGTATACATGCAAAAAAACATTGTAGATGATTTGAACAGACTCACCATTTGAATACACTATTGAGGCAATCAAGAAGTCAGGGAGTATAATCGGATGTCATTTATTTTATTTGTATATCCTATTTTCTTCACACTTGATGCTTGTCGTCGCTCTTTCTTGTCTTCTTAGTAAGATGTAAGGCTAATTTTTATCACCCACACTCCAAATATAATTACATTGCAAGTAGAACTTGAGCTCAACTTTTTTTCCACTTTTCCTGTTATTGTTTTGTTTTTGTTAGCTTAGCTCTCCTTAGATGCTGTCTCTCCCTGTGATGGCTATTGCTAACCCTTTACTCATCTCACCTATAGCCTCCTTTACATTCTTCTCTGCCTTGCACTCTGCTCATCTGCTGTTCTCCGCTTCTCCTTCCAGCACCTGCAATCATGCTCGGGAAACAGGTCAAGCGCAACGGCTAATCTAAATTTCATTCACCAGGGAGTGTGTGCAATAAAATTGACGAGAGGACTTCTCTCTTTCCATTGCCCTGTCTCTTTTTCAGGCACTCATTTGTTTGCACCCCCAGATTTGATTCTGCATCTCTTTTATTCCGCGTCTTTTGGTATCCCTTCTTCATTTTATGGTACAGTACAGCCCCCGTTGTGCCGCTACTGTGTTAAACCTATTCCTAAGGATGGTTCTAAGGGGCCAAATAAAAGTTAAAAAGCGCCATTGAGGTTGCAGCAGCATAGCCCAACAGTGAGGAACAGTTGAACCGTCTCATTGTTATCTCCAGAGACCTATTCCCTTGGTAGATGCTGCTGATGATCACCCTAGCGTCGCAGCTTTGATGCCAGAGGCACCTTGATCCTGTTTCTTATTTTCGGCATTAAAAATCGAATGATTACTTGATTGTCATGTCACTGCGTTGCACCCACATATAGCTGTCAATCCGATGTCTGATGTCAAACCGCGAGGGTACATTTTTTCAGGTGATGTCACGTTGAATGTAATTAAGTCCCAGGATGTTATAGTAATGTATATAGTATGCATAATTATACATACATGCATAATTTTTGCTGGCGTTTTCAACATATGTCAAACACACAGATTGAAGCACCACACTGACTGCTATTTCTCAAATCAGCCCTCTGTATTATATTCTGAAGAACACCTTTTTGCCGGTGTCTCTTTATTACAAGTACTCTTTTGCCGCAGTCAAGTGCGTGTACGAACAACGCAAGTACAAACCCAACAGCCTGTTACGGAAGACACTGCAATGGTCCGGGTCTTTATTTCTTTAACTGCATCTCGTGTACATTGATTGGTTGGAGAACTCCCCACAGATGACTGTGTTCATGTGTAAAGGGCATGTCGAGTACATCCCCACTCCCCCAACCCACACATTGAATTACACCCCATGGCAGAATTATCCCCACCGCCTCCCACACCCTCATCCACCAATTGAATGTACAGATAGACTGTGTCACGGCCACGCTATAGCTAGCTGTCTTTGCAGGTCACAGAGAGGCTGTGTCTCGTAAAGAGTCTATGAATGCGTGTGTGTGTGTGTCTGCACGTGCATGGATGTTTCTCCAGCATTATGCAATGTTGCGGTATTATTATCTATTGTAATAATGCTAATGATAATTGATTAATAATAGTACATTCCTCGCAACTCCACTGTGATAGCCAGTGCATTGGGAGCGTTCACCCAAGTCAGTGCTGCAGGCACGCACCATGCACGCACCATGCACGCACGCGCACACGCACACACACCATGTAAAGCGCTTTGGGTGTTTTGCGCAATATAAATGCAGTGAATTGAGCTTGACAGAAACTGATCTATCATTTTTTTCTGCCAGCCATTGTTTGGGAATATTTTTGGGCAACTCATCTTCCAGACTCATTTCTTCTACCTAATGGTAAACAGGCTGGTTTTGAGAACCTCATTCATATTAATGAACCTCTGGCTGGTGTTTGGATATTAGGATTGTGGCCCAGCCCTCTGTGCAGGAATTGGCTGCTACACAACCATGTCTGTTCTGTAGACCCACTTGGAAGCTGAATGAGGACTCGGAACGCCTCTCTCTGGCTTCAAATGATGAAATATTCAGTGATTCTGTTGGCCAGTGGGCCAGTAGGGGGGGGCAGTTCTTGGCGTGCCTGTAAGAGTAAAGTTGTTGTGTTTGTACATTAACAGTATAACTAGAGAATAGTGGGCAGTTTATTGATTCTTCCAGGATTACTTAAGCTTTTTTGGGCAAAGCTGTGCCTCACATTTTCATAAGATAAAGAACATATTGATCAGGGGAGGGATTTTGTTATGTGAATGAAGTAGATGTTTTATTGGAACTAGAATAAAAAACAACTTTTGTTCCAGCATTGACACAAAAGCAATGGACTGAAACCATACAGAGACCCTGACAAATACTGTAGCGTTGACAAACAAGAACAATGACACAATGACAGAAACGAACATAACAAGGGTGACCTTAATAAGCGCATACTAACACAGGCATAGCTTCCCCAACTCTTGAACTCAGTCAATCCTGACTCCACCATCACCAACCATCACTCCTAATGAAGCCAACCAGCCATTGAACACACATTCCAAGATTAACCAGCCAAAACACATAACTAATGTATATTATATTGTCATAGCGTAAGAGCAATACATTACAACATTGTTCAGATCTTTCTGACATATATATATTAGGTATTTCAACACCTTCAAATACCCATCTCCCTATAAATGAGACGGATTGAGCTATGTTGAACTATAAGTAGTACTATGGCCACAATAGTTTGGCTACGTAACGCTTGGGTAATGCCGTTTAGAAATCAGTCCCACTCATCTTCCATTAAAAATGTTTGTTTCACATAGAGCAGAAGATTCAGCGGGTAGAATACTTCAATAGTTTCAACTAACGGGGATGTGTGTATGTACAGGTATTGGACTCTTACGTCCTCTTATGTGAGCTGACCTAAAAAATTAAACCCAAAGATGGGGCGAGTGAATCCCCCTCTCCAGCGACATGCAGGACGGTTACCCTTTAATTAAAATAAACGAAACGGCAATATGTTCATGGTTAAGTGGAGCCTACCTGTATGGAGAGTCTGGGTGATTTAAAGAGGAACTTGGTTGAATGAAGCACAAGCATTAATTGTCTCAGTGACTGAACATGATGACGGAGCGTCTTGTCCATAACTCGTCTGGTGCACGTTCGTTTTGAAGTCAGGTGACCGGCTCCTGTAATTGTTGTGTTGCCATTAAACAACAAGGTACTGCTCCTCTCAGTGCAGTGCCGCTCATCTCTCATTGAAAATGAATGTCTAGTGGGCGTGCAAGGCCCCCATCTAAAATGGACATTTAATATATATATATATATATATATATATATAGAACTGAATTTCAACACCCAAGTCCCCAGCCTGGGGTTTCCGTGACCTTCTAGGTGATTATGTGTCATGATGGATGTTGCCGGGCCCGTTCATTTAATCATATTGATAGTCCTGATGGAGGATTAACCGCCCGACACTGGCAGCATGGCAGTGACATATGTTCCCGCACACGAACAAATTTACACGTGCTATATGCGACACATACACACACACACCCTTTCTTGAAAATGTGGGCAAGTAGCGTGTCACACAAAGCCCAACAGCTGGTGAGTAAATATAAAACTCCTAGTTTTATCTCCATTATTCTCAATGGGATTCCGGTCCCCTCATTCAGACTATAATTGATGGCAACCCCAACTCTGTGTCCTCAGACAGTCCTCAAACCAAAACCAAGCATGGAAAAAAAAGATCATAGTCTGATTGCAATCATAGTGTATTCACAAAGTAAACCACACCTGAAAATGTACTGGATTAAAAACAATTAAAAAAACGTAAATAACTTACAGGGATGATATCCAGAAGTAATAAAGCAACTTGGTGGACACTGCTGGAAACACTATCTCCTCTATACAATAAATACCAGCTAAACATGTAATCAATTATTTCAATAAAATACTTTAACTACAATATTACCAGCAGCGTATGACATTTTACATTACGTAAAGTGCTCCTGGCTAAGCTCCCTCCCGCAGAAAAAAAAAATATCCTACGACTTTAACTTTGTGATGGCTATGAGACCTGGCGTTGCATGTGCTGTTGCAGATTGCTCTGTGAATTTGTGTGTCCATCTGTTGCTGTACATGTATACTTCAAAGTGTTTGTGCGTGCTTTTTGCAAAGCCTGTTCCGTTTATGCAGAATATTCTCATCTGAGGGAATTTAGGTTGGGAAAACAAGACGATGCAAACTAAAATTACTAAAGATGTTCTGTTATGGCTATTCGTTGAACAACCAAACTACTAAAACTATGATATAATTGTATTCAGAATCAATTTGATTAATAGGATTTACTAGGTTCTACTGAAACTTCAGTACTGAAAAGCTATTGAAAACTCTTGTCTTTCCAAGCCCCATCCAATACTCCCATGTGGGTGTTTATATGCCAAATTAAGATTCCTTTTCACCATCATGGCTCCGTCCTCTATGCATGGTTTCTATTTCATAGACACAGCCATGTGCCCCCCACAGTTTAATACAATAGGTGAAGGTCGTATATCGCCAATGCGGCATCAATTGGCCATGACTGACTCTGTGACAGAGCATCCAGCCAGGCTGACAAGCATGACAAACTCCTTGGTCCTCAGGGTAGCAGCCAGGCTCTGCCATCTCATTTGGACATCCCTTGCTACACTTAAGGGGAATTTTACACCCCTTGCTGGTGACCTGTTGGGCCAGAGCTGCAAGGTAAAGTAGACAGGATTTCCACTGCTGTTTTATTTGTATGTTTCCTTGGGCCTGTTATGTTCATACTGTCTTATTGTTTGTTAGCTGTTGAGTGTTAGAAGGTGGGATTTATTTTATCTTTAGGGACCGAGCCAACATAGTCGGGTAAAGTCCCTATTGAAACTCCCTATTCTTTTTCTTTTTATTATTATTTTACGGGTTCGACTGCTTTTGGGGGCCTGAACATATTCCAAAATTGAAAAATTTCTCGGTCGTTTGCAGAAGCTGGTGAGCGACTCTGCGGTCCTGACATCGGTAGGGGGCTAGTGATGGTGGTACCAGACGTCCTGCTGAGGTAGTTGAGTGGAGGGATCGAGCTGGGGTGTGTGGTTTGACCAAAGCTTGGAGGTAGGCAGGGACAGTTCCATCGACCGCCTTGTAAGCCAGTACCATCGTCTTGAATCTGATGCGGGCTGCTACAGAGAACCAGTGGAGGTGGCGGAGGAGGGGAGTCACATGGGAGAATTTAGGTAGGTTGAACACGAGGCACACTGCCACGTTCTGGATATGCTGCAAAGGTTTAATCGCAGACACAGGGAGTCCAGCTAGGAGCAAGTTGCAGTAGTCCAGGCGGGAGATGACCAGCACTTTGACTAGAAGCTGAGCTGCTTCCCTTGTGAAGAAGGGCAGTATCCTGCGGATGTTGTAAAGTGCCAATCTGCAGGATCGGGCCACTGCGGTGATGATGGCGGTGCAACATAACTGGTTGTCTAGTACCACTCCAAGTTTTCTGGCAGTTGGAGAAGGAGATACAGTGATGTTCTTGCCAGTGACCAATGAGTCCAAGTGTGGGCAATCTTTCCTGATGCATGATGGGTACATGCTTGGGTTGATTTCAGCCATGATTTCATCAAAACCAGCCAAAGTGTTCCACTCTCTTATCTCGCTTGGTACGGAGTTCCAAGACTTTGTGGCTCCAACAGAAAATACAGATGTGCCAAACTCAGTGGATCTGTGCTGTACTACACAGTCCCCTCTGTTGGACATTCTAGTTCTCCTCCCATTGTCTGAGCGCAGTGACACAAACTAATTTGATGGAGTAGCGGCCAAATCATAAATTATTTTATAAACTAAACATACATCAGCAAGAAACACAATACTGCTGAGGTCATGAGGTTGTGCCTTTGAATTATTTTACAGTGGTGATATTTGAATGGCTTTTCTCCAGTACCTTGAATGTTAGTTTGTATACTGTTTGCAGTGGAGCAAGTGTTGTTCTTCCAGTTTGTGACCAGCTTGTAATACAGTATGAGATGTGTGAAAAGATCATGGAGTGCATGAAAAGTACCTATAATTCCTTAAATTAAATTTGACTATTACACACCTGCTTCACATATTTCTTAAAGGAAAGCTGTGAGTTAAGTTATTCCTAAATATTTTAAATGTGAAACAGTCTGCAGTTATGTTAAAAACCGGTTTAGTGTTATTCTGTGCTGAAATTTGTTTTAATCTTGCACCAAAGGTGTGTGACAAATTCTGTACTGAGTTAATAAAATATGAATAAATGTGGGGGCAATTTCATTTGCATCATCCGTAATGTTCCCTGTACTTTCACTTGATTTTGCTTACTGTCAGTCTTAGTTAATTTATTAATATTCTTCCATATTAATTTGATTTGGACTTATGTGCTTTTTTAAAGCAAAATCAAATTTTCTCATTAAACCAAGGTAGATTACTCTTAGCACGTCTGTTTTGAAATGGTTTGTTGTATTTTTCCTTAATTTTATTTATTGTGCCTTTGAAGGATTCACAATAGGCCTCTAGATCATCTGTTTGTAGAACATCAGTCCACTTAATTTGAACCTAGTTCTTCCTCCATCTTGTTTCCTGATTACATGGGAGTGTTTATTTGTGTCTTGGTGATAAGTAAATCGAAAACCTTGAAATCTTTGAGATACAGTGACCGAGTGAGAGAAAGAACAAGATTTCAGATTTAGCTGCTGAATATCTGAAAATACTAGGCTTACCTGTCCAGTGAAACAATTTCAAAGCCTAAGCTAAACAACATTTGTAAATAGTTTCAGTTGGTAAGTCTTATGTTATTTTTAACATAAGACATAACTTAATTTTTTTATCGGTTTTATCACTGCCATTAATCAATATTGTGCAAGCAGCTATGGAGTTTTTACAATAGACCCTGTGCATATAGCTTGTGCAGTGCAGGAACTGTTGACCATGCACATTTGTGTCAAGAACAGTTAAATTAAGAGCCGATTACGACTGAAATTCATCTATTCTCTTTCATAGTTCTTTGATATTTCCATTTGATTTAGCTGTCCTTCATTCTGTATGATTTGCACCAATGTGTGCGTTTGTAATTGACTAAGTGTGACCGCATTAATCAACCCAGGCTCACATGTGTTATACCCTCTGAAAGACTTGAAACAGGCACCGCTGCCTTGCATTAGCAGCCTGTAGGTTGCATTGGGTAAAACAAGTGGACACTTGAAGCTTGTTGATCCTGCAGTAGTTTCCTGTCCAAAGCTGCATTTGAAAAATGTCATTAACGTGCTGCTACTTACAGCAGTGTGACTCTACTTGTTCACCACAGGGGGATCTTATTCCATTGCGC
>JAOPUD010000019.1:13801478-13817610 GCA_027122715.1 Trisopterus minutus
TTAAGTCCCACCTGTGGTGATGTGGGCATTTGCCTGTGCTGTGCGGAGTATAGCCTAAAATAATTGTAAATTATCGTCATAACATTTATACCATGGATATAATTTGAAATTGAGTCTTGTAAGTCCCACGGCGTGGCAAGTGGGCATTTGCATGTTGTTTTCAGCACGTTTTGTGTATGCGTTCCGGGACCTGTGACCGTCTCGTCATCCCGAGCTGTTATATGTACTTTGCGTTCCGGCACCTTATGATTTACAAATTAAGCACTGACCACTGATAATGTTTTTCTATAACACTGTTGGTGGGTACATGATTTTATTTAGAAAAAGGAGCCTTAAAAAAACATGTTTTAAATTACGTGTGAACCGGGCTTCAATATCGTACCGTTGCCCTGGTACTCAGAAACAGACCCATAATTAGTGTTTTACTGTTTTATCCTAGGTCAAAGCCTCTGAAAGGAAATAAATGTCGCTAAGTTGTGAATTTTAGTTTGTCAGTGTCAAGCGAAAGACAAGCAACTTTTAATTTGTTCTTATTTTAGTGAAAAGACATTTACCAAGGTGATTTCCACCTTCCGTTGCAGTGCAATATTTTAAAACACCCACAAGAGATGCTGGAGGCTGTAGCATTTAAAATGTATGAGTAAATGTATTATTTTGCCTGATGCCTTATTTATCACAATCAATGCTGCAATTTATATTATGCTTAGCCTGTGTAGTTATGGTTCGTCGGACACTGAATGTGAGAAAAAAGCTTTCCAATTTACTGTTAATCGTTTATGTTAAATGCAATGCAGTCCACAAGCCAACCCTAATAAACAAGTCCAAATAAACAATTTGTCCAGAGTTGCGAATGTAAATATGTGAAAGCACTGATAATGACTCTGTGAAATGATTAATGTATACAATTTGGGTGAAGTGTTTAGCAGAACCACACGCTGCCCTAGCCCTACAAAGAATTGCTTTTGGGTGTGTATGTATGGCTTGGGTGGTGAGGAAGGGAGCAAATGCTCTGTTAATCAACTCCTCTTTGATATCTCTGATTAAACACACTGATTGCCAGTGAATCTATTCCCAAGAGGGAGAGAATATGGCCACGCTGCATGAGAGATGTAAATCCATTCACCTTTGAGAACACACAAACTGAAAGCCACAGCTTGACTAGCACTCTTTAACCGCCAAGACTTGATTACTGAGGGAAAACTGCACAAAGTGACATAATGGTTGCCCAAAGCAGCATTAGCACTGTCCATTCAATCCCATTCTCCACTAAAAAGACTCCCTGCAGAGGTTTATAAGCATATGTCACCCTATACGAATTAGTCAATGACATTTTCTAGCATCTTCCAAGGATGGAAGATGCCAGAAGATGCTGGGAGGCTCAGTAAGAGCAAGCAACAGCACAGATTAAGCTCACTGTTGTTCCGCGTGACGTGCTTTTGTTTGAAGCACATTGTCTGCCTTGGTATGGTAACGATTGATCAATCACATATTCACCTAAGTGAGTTAGTGGGCGACCTCTAATGTCCAGGTTGCTAGTGGCAGGACTCTGCGTGGCTTTATTTGTTTTCTGCCCATCACTCCACCGTTCTTCTTTGAGAGCCTCCCAGATTCAGGAGCAGACGAAAGATACGGGCTAATGAAATTTTCACAACCCAGCAGATGTAGTCTGTGGAGCGTGGCACTGTGTCTCGGGCCCCGGAGAGCAGGTCGATCCAGGGGAGAGGTTGGCAGCACCAGGGAGATAGAGGAAGCCCCTCTTGCTTAAGAGGTGAGACTGACATGCTGTTCCTCATGCCAAGGCTAAGAAGAAAAACACATACCCAAAACCATACCCCAAAGATACTATCAATAGTATCTTTGTCGACCATTTCTAAACGATCAACTCATGGCTGTCAATTGCAATATGTTTTGCATTGCCATTGCATGTATTTTAACACCCCGTACACCCAATGTTCTTTACAAGCACTCTTTCTCTGCACCTGTTTTATTTATCTATTTAGTTATCTTTCCTTCCTCCCCTCTGACCTTTCTATTCAGTCTGTCTTGTGGACTACAAAGTTGACCTTTTCCCACCTGCTCCCACTGCATGATGAGATGGCCCTGGCTGCCAGAGCTTCCATTAACCCCCCCCCCCCCCCAATACCCTCAACCCCTCATCCCCAAACATAGCGCCCAATGCAGCGCACTGACCCTTAGCCTGCAGGATTTCCCTCTATCTCCATTTTATTAGATAAAGCACAACTTCCCCAGACCCCAACTTTTATTTCTAGGTTATACTTTATATTGAGACTGTTTGTTTGTGTGTGCATAAGTTAAAGTTGTTCTTCAGTGGAAATTAGAGGAAAGGAGCAACCATTTGACTGGCGCAATTCATATAAGGGCCGTTTTGGCGTAAACAAGACAAAGTGGTAACACCATATTGGTATGCACGGCAGAGTGTTTATGCAGAGACGGATGCGTAAAGTCCCTGACAATTTCATCAAATCTTTCCGGTAGAGCCTCCTACCTCCTATGCTTCCAGCAGACGTGGCCACCCCAGCACTCACACACAAAACACAGTTTTCTGTTTGCTGGGTTTCGCCCATATTCATACATCACACAGTGACGATGACTTGTGAATGCCTTGGGATCACGGTAGATGGCTTTCGATTTTTTCTGTGTTAAATACTGCAATTCAATTGTCTACAAATTTTCTGCAGTCCTTCTTCCAATGGCCTTTTCTTATCTGAAAAATCTTTCCATCCACACACATCCAATCCATCAACCATCCAGCCAAGAGTGCATCATTGAGTCTTTGCGTTCCAATTTTCTCTTCACTTCCCTTTGCTTTCCCAATGGCTGTGGAGGGGATGGGCGTGGAAATGGCCTATGTCCTGTAACCTCCCATTTCCTCAATTCCACTTATCTCTCTGGCTCTCTCTCTGGCTCTTTGTTTCTCTCTCTCCCTCTCTCCCTCTCTGCCTCTGCCTCTGCCAGTGAGGTTGCAGTATTATCCCGAGGAGACCGGGTGAATCATGATTGACTGGCAAGGGAGGAGGGAGACATATTAATCAAGAGGCCACAGCGCTGCTCTGCCATAATGCAAATAGAGTGTTAATTGAGTGCTGGATGGCTTTGAATTATGACTGCAGCTTTTCACTTCAATCAATGCACATCACAACAATAGGCTGACAGGACAGCACTGTGGTGTACTGCTGCGATGCTGTGAGCAAGAGGAATTCATCCCATAATGCACCATACTTATAACCATAGCCCTCTTTTTTTGTAAAGCTTGTGCTGTTACAGTGTTGGCCTTGTTTGAAGGTTAGAGCTTTACCCCTCAATCAAAAAATCTATTATCTTTGATTCAATATCAGCCTATGGTAATATAAATACTGATTTGTTTTTCAGGGTTATTTTTCAGACTGCAGTTGCAGCTGCAGACTGCACAATCTTTTGGCACAAATTGTATTTCCGGGTTTTAAAACATTATTATTAAATATACATTATTACAGAGAAACCACAAAACCACAGTGAACCCAAATTTCGCAACTGAAACGGGTGTCGGGTGTCAGTCACCGACTCTGTCGTCATTGGTTTATTACCCACCCATTTATTTCAAAGCCATTACAGCAGGACTGACAAGCACATTGCTGCCTCTGTCTTTTTTTTTTTTGGGGGGGGGGATTTCAAAGAGCTCAATCAAATCATTTAAGTGGTTAGATAGCCGCTCCGTTACCACCAGGCTCTGACAGCCATCTGATGAACGCACCATCTCTTTTCTCTGTACCTGGTACATTGTTTCCCCCTTTGGAGCAGCTATCAGTGATTTGAAGAAGCCTTCAGCAAAGCAGGAGCCTCCACACCATGAGTGAAACTTTGGATGTTTCTCTTCACAAGCAGCCAAAGCTGACACGGACGCAGTTGCCGACACTGAAATTTCACTTGTCTCTGCTCGTCACTTCTCTTTGGCAACTGAGTAGTTTCCAAATGCTGTGTCAAACCTGAGAAGTCAATTACGTGTGATAGTGACACTCAGTCCTTCATGCCGACCCCTCTTTTGTCGACTGCTTTTTCAGTCTGTCACAAACTGTCTTGAGATAGAGGGAAATGTCTATCAAGCCTGTTATAAAGAGGCTAAACAAAATGTTCTATAAAGTGTACCTGCCCAATCTTTGTTTTGACTGGGTATTACATCCAACTTACCTCAAATATCTGGTATAATCTTGCTTTATTGAGAAAGATATGCCCATTTTTATCCATTTGCCTATGCATGTCTACGCTGACATACCAAATGACCCAGGATAGGCAAATCAATTCTCAGTTCAGTCATCACTTGGCGCGAGGATAAACAGCAGCTTATGTGTCTTATGAGATGATCTGCCCATGTATTGAGTTGGCTTTCATTGCATCTCCGATTGTGTTTTGGTTGTCTGGCATCAAAATACATTAAATCCATACATTAATTTATTCATTCAGTCCATGTCATCTGATTGGCCAGAGGGTGCCAGATTGGTGGACTTGTCGACAGTTGATACAAAAGCATTGTGCACTGCTGCTTCCAACCTATATGTAAGCTTGGTGTTTATTGTTTTTAACAAACATACAGTATATAAAAGCAATTCAAAAACATAGCTCATTTTATGATCATGAGCCGGGTGCACACCTGCACTGTTTTTACTGGATGATTATTTTCCTATTGAATGTGAAACGTGAAACTATTAACTACTTGTTACTTTAGGCGTCACAGAGCAAGAACTATGAATTAAAATGAAAGTTGATTTAGAGCCAATTGAACTCATTACTTAATTATCAATTCTAATTATTTCCCTTCAGTCTTCCCTTCTCTCATTAACACGCTTTCATTAAATGTTGTGCTACTGTAATGATGGCACAAGTAAATGATTCTCTGTGAAACAAACCACCCACGGTTTCAGTGGGTTCAAATGTGGGGGTTTGTTTTGAACCAGAGACTGACACTGCTCCACCCTTGAGCAACCTCCTGATTCTTAACACTGACTCGAAGGAAAGGCTGGGGAAGAAGATGTTTTGGACATAAATGGCCATGTATTCTAAAACCACTTGTTGTTGGGATCCACTGTATTTGTTGTAGTATTTTCAATTATCATGTAAGTATTATGGTTAATTTCCGAGATAGCATCATTGAGACCCACAAAATGCCTTAATGTTAATATAACATGGAGTAATAATCTATTGAAATGTTAGTACATTTATTGATGCATTAGTGTATTCATTAATCAGAATGGGTTTATCGTTCTATTCTTACAAGATTATTACAAGAAATTGATATTCTATAGTGATGATAAAATGTAATGCAATCGTACATTTCTGTGATTCCTGAATGAAACTAGTTCATTTTCACACCCCTGTCCTTGGATTACTTAACCATAACATGGATGATGACACACACATGCATGCGTGTCTGTGACTGGCCGAGCCTGAGGTAAAGAGAATTGATTTTTTAGAGATATGGGAATAATGACATTCCATGGAATGAACAAATGGATTTAAGGGAAGGCGAGCAGTGCCTTAGCAGGTGTAATTTTCAATGGCAATCACAATCAAGGTCACATGGTCACAGTATCTCGGTATGAAACCAAGATAATTGAGTAATCAGGAATATAAATCGGACAAGAGTTCCCTCATGACCGGTTAGGACCACTTGCGTGCATGCGTGCGCGCGTGTGTGCATTTGCGCGTGCGCGTCTGCGTGTGTGTGTGTCCGCGTGTGCGTGTGTGCGTGCGATGGGGCCATATTGTATGGTTAATGGTCATCTGTCCTCGATTTTCTCCAAAGCAGACAAAAAACTTAAGTGCACAGCTCTTAAGACGAGCCCAAATATATTTTACATCAAACTTAAATTCATTATAACAAAATATAACCATATTCAAAATGTCCCAGTTTTCAGTGTATTCTTTTGTTCTTAAACATTTTTGTTTTTCTTTCACTTCTATTTCGTGGTCAGTAGTAGAAATGTCGCTGGGGGGCAATTAGATCGCAGAAGATAGATGAAGAATAGAGCAATAACAATAATTCATATACCATTTTTATTCTCTTTGTGTGCAACATTAAGAAATAAACTGTGGAATGACGCAAAAGCCTTTTACACAATAAAACAATAAAATCATTTCTCTCAACAAATGACTGTGCTGGCCTTTATCAGCTTATGGGAGAACAAAACAAGCCACACACTCCGAGAGGAGCATGGACGCAGGGGAGTCCCGATGATTACAGGTGGTGGCACAGACTCATCAGGGTCACTATCAGCCAATACTGCAGTAATTGCTTGGCGACAACACACTTTATTATGCTGCATAAGCTGTTTAGATAAAGTTGGCCTGTTTCACAAACTGCTATAATACAGGACACCGACCACGGGTGGTATTTCTCCCTTGTGATTTTCTGTTTCTTCGACACATTTTGTGCTGACATGAGCTATGGCTTAGCACTGATGTTTTTATTTATTTTTTATTGAAAGTTAACATGAGCTTTCAGATTTTAAATGAGGGTGTTTTATCTTCATACACACAAATTGCATTGTGGGACACACAGATTGCATTGTGGGAGTGTGTGTGGCTGATAGCTGGCCTAAGCAGCCTCACCTGGCTCGAGTCAGACTGATTGCACTCTGGGGCTGGGTGAGGCTGCACACCCGTTGCACATTGAGCAATCAATGTGCAACGGGTTAAACCAACGATCACCCGCGCACATGGAGTGGCAGGTCATGTATTAGCGTGTGTACAATGTTTTACAATGAACCGGTCTACCAACACAACCACCCTCCTCTGGAGGAGGCCAGTTAAACTGACCTAGGTGGGCTGTGGCAGCCCACCTAGCTGGCGTGCAGCACTGACAATGCTATGTTATACCAACTATGTTTCTATAATGTACGGAGCCCCTCTAGGGCCACATTGTAGAAAAGAAAATATGTAAATCCGTGGACATGGATTTGGTTCGTTCTACGCAGCAGGGTATTCCGATGAGCACTGTGACGGCTGGTCCTACACAGGCCTCATGCGTGAGTCTACGGTATGTTCAAGACGAGGCAAACATAGCATTTCAGATTTGTTTATTTTGATTCAAATATCATCACGTTAAAAGATAAACCCTACATTCAGACATTCATACTGCATAGAGGCCGGAATCCCTGCCGTGTAGAACAAACCAAATCTGTTCGCACGGATTGGGAAAACCGTGCACACGGTTTTGGGAACGGTTTACAAATCTGTGCGCACAGATTTATTTTTATGTTATATTTTCTAACATGTGACCCGAGGGGGTGCTCCGTACTTATGTCTTACTTAATGAACGTTGCCTTCTAAATCTGCGTCCTGACTTTGCAGTGTGTCTTGGATCGTACTGCTCAGACTGTGAGGGATTCTTGTCTTCCTTGACTCTGATGGCTCCTCATTCCCATGGTAACCGTTGTCAAACGGTCCACCTCATACTGGACGTTCATCTGTAAATTGTTTATTTCAGCCTGTTTCTGACTCATTACTCTTTTATGGGAATTGATGGCCGTGAAGTCTTTTGTGCTCCCCAACAAAAGTGGGACGTAACAAAGGCCATAATCACATCAAACTGCTCTGTAATTACATTTTTTGGTAGCCTGTGTTTGCATCGGTTGCCTGTTTGGATACGACTATAATGACAATCTGAATGAAACTTTCAAACCTAGCTACAGTGTTGGACAGGGATGTCACCAAAGTATGTCGGGTCATACCCCACTCAATTCTGAACAATTATTTAATTAGTGGTTTAGACCATTTAAAATATATATTTAATATGTTATAGTAATTAGCATTTTCTCCACTCTAACTTGTGGTTGATAATCAATAACACTAACGTTGAATTTATGAACACATTTAATAGTTGTCATAATCAACTCTGAAGCAGTACTCTTTCAACACAACAGGAATAAAAAAACACCTAAACAACAGACGTCATTCTTGAAACAATTACCGGTATGTTGGCCCTTAAATGCAGCTCTCGGTGCTACACAGGCAACCATTGCTAGCAGCGCTCCATCTCTTATCTCAGGGTCCTTCTCAGGGTATGTATAATGGCAGCCACCTGTCTGTGGTCCCATCTCTGCAGATCTTTGGGATTTCATAAAAGACCTTTTCTTCACTTGTCTCCTCTTTCTTATACAACCAGAGGAGCAACAGCTAGTTACCATTGAGAAGGATTGAGCAGGTGGATCACTGGAAAGAGAGGGTGGGGTCTTTTTATTCTGGTTGTTTAGCTTTAAAAGTATTTTTCTGTTCTGCTCTTTTCTGCTCTCTGTTTGTAATCAGCACAGAATATATCTACACACCCATGCACATTGACTCACGTGAAGCATGTTAGAAAGTAGAAGATGACAAACCAGTAAGAATCGCTCATGTTGTTGCCTGGCTTGAGGTCTGTAGTGGAGGGGGGGGGGGGGGTTAGGAGAAAGATGAGCTTTGGGGGCCGGGCCAATGCACACTTGATTTGCACCTCGGAGGTCTAGCTGGGCAAAGTGTCCACGGCGGCGCTCCCCAGTGCCGACCCCTGTTTAAGCCCTGTGAGAGTCTGCGGGGTTTTAGGGTCCATAAGGCAAGCTGCTGCACTCCTTCCCTCAGATACCTATAATTGAAGGAGGTTCATTAGATGCTGATCCTGATCCCTGAAGGGGATTGACTTCACGCCGAGCAGGGAATTAAGACGGGATTTTACGGGGCTTTGGCTCCTTCAGCCGTGTCCTCGCCTGCTCGTGTACTTGAGACTCGGCCGGCCTTTGCTGCCATAATACCCATGTTATTAGTGAGCGGGTTATCGTGAGCTGGCCAGCTTTTTTTTGGGGGTGGGGGGCTTGCGACAAGAAAGTTAGTCAGAGTCGAAGCACCCCCTTGACCTTGTGTATTTTGTACATAGGTGTGTGTGTGTGTGTGTGTGTGTGTGTGTGGAAAAAACCAAAGACTGCACTCTTGTTTACTGACACGCAAGCGGCAGGAATGTTGCTATGATCCCTTTACCTACAATCTAAACCTGTGATCTCTACAAAGCACGTTGTTCGGTGTTTGAAAACATGATGTTCATCTTATTATTGTCAAGTGTTCCCCGAGGCATTACTAAGATGCAATGGATTGCTACCCCCATGTGTGAAGGTTGTGCACACACACGCACATGCACGCGCGCACACGCACACTTCACTTCAGAGATGTACACACACTTCACAGATCGTACACACAAAGACTTCTTCACAGACACAAAGACAGGAGGAAACCATCTTCCTCATATCTCCAAAGAAAGAGGCACAGAGGGGAGGAAGGGGATGGTAAATGTTCTCATTAGCTCTGTGAATTATAACATCATAGGGTTAAACTAGCTCTGATGTACGCCACACACAAGCAGGCCTGTGCATGTGCACACTCACTCACTTGATAATATATTATATTCCTTTAGATTCAGGCAGACGAGGTGAATCAGGTAAATCAATCATGTATGGGGAGTCCTAGGGTTATACTATCTTTAGGTAGTGTGCTGAACCTTCACCAAACTGTTGGGATGACATAATCATAATGAAAAAAATGTGCATCCCCCCGTCAACCACAACTTTGTACATTAAGACAGATGTCGAAAATCCAGACAGGTCTCCAAGCTTAAGCTTAATAACGATAATGCTAGTCATTAAGTAGGTAAGTAATGAAAGATGCCACTGAACAACCTCAAACCCAGTGGGAGAACGTCCATCAGCTCTACCCTTCTGCTTTCAGCAGTATGCCTCTAACCCACTCCAGCGCTTCAGTCAGCCATAGCCACACTCCTATGTCACACTCTGTTCAGGATTCCTTACCCTTGACAAAACACACCATTTACACCGTTCAACCTTTTGTCTTATCAAATGTCTTTGAAATTGGATTTACTTTTTGCTGGCAGGCAGAGTCAAGCTATTTCAGTTGTGAAAATGCTGCATTTAAGGGCACATTGACTGGATGACATTCTAAATGCTTATGCAGTCCAACTGATTCCACTATTACACAAAAAAAGTGTGATGTATAGTCTGTATTTTCTTCTAATTTCTCCATACATATATAGATATATATATTTATATCTATATATATAGATATATATAGATATAAATATGCATAACTCCATCTCAATAATCATGTTTTCATCTGACATGGTATGTGAAGTGATTCGGTAGGTTTTTGTCTGTCGTGGAATATTAATTGTGTATGCAATTCAATGCCATATTTTAACTATCAACATCCATTACATAGTATCAGTGCCTCGCTGTTCTCGCATAGCGATCGTTTTGTTTGTGAGTCCGACACTGCAGCTCCTCAAGACAAGTTTCAATATTGAAATAGCATTTCACTTTTTCCCCTGCTATATACCTACTCGTGGTTCATTTGCTACACGTCTCTGAAGTGCTTAAATGCTTTGGTATTGGGGTTTTAAGCTAGACGGAATGCAAAGCCTGGCGATAGCGGGGCTGTTAATTTACCTCTCTGCCTGACGTGACCCCTTCCTGAGAGAGCATATTGCCACTAAATGTGTATTCTGAGGTTAAAAATCGGAGGACCGCTTTAATGCAGAGGGTAATATGCAATTTCCTCCAGATCAGTGTCATGTCAAAGTGCTAAGATTAGACCATGCTGAGGATTTTCTGAAAATGTAGACACAAAATACAAGAACTGGTAGAACGATGTGGCTGTGTAAGTTGAGCAGTAGCAGCTGTACATTTTTCTCCGATCCGTTAAACAAGTGCCTACATTTCTCACACTGCACACTACACTCTTGCACAAGCTCAAGGCTGGAGAGATTGTTTGTGTGGTTTTGATGGGATGCTTTTTACTCTGAGTAAACTTTCTGCCACTTGGTCAGTGCCACATCGCTGGTTCAGTCAGACTGCTTGAGTTTAAAGTCAACATTTTATTTGGAGTCTGGGCAGCACATTTGTGTTGGGCGGTATGACTCTGTTCAGGGTCCCTGCCCATCACAGCAGCTATGCCCCAACAGGGAGGGGTGGACCCATAGGGGAACAAACCCCACAGCAACATGATAGCAGTGTTATGCTAGCTCTGCCCAATTCATTGCATATTAATCAAAATCCTGTTTTATATACCATATTTATAATATATGCATGTGTGGTACAACACACTGTATTTCAAGATAAAGTGGAGTTAAGAACATTCTGTATGTTAACATAACATACTTAACGGTGCTTTGTCCTGATGTACAGTGAGACGAGTAATAGAAACCCGCTGGTGTCCTATAGAAGGGAACACAAAATAGGAGGAATCTGCCTCAGGAGAACTAGGATGCAATCAGTGATGCTGAAAGACTGAAAACACTACGGTGTAATACATGCATATGGAATTGTTATCTATCCTGGTGTCACAACGCTGACCTATGCAGGAGAGTTGTGGTAGCTTCGTCACAGAAAATTCCTGCCTCCTATCTGATAATGCACTTAAACGTAAACTGCTGCATTTAAGTGCTCTGCCGGGACAACATGCACAAAACGGCACAGAGGTTGAATATAACTTGTTGAAGAGTGTTTTGGTTTTGCGATTGATGAGTAAGCCTCTCCTATTTAAGCCGTGATACATTGAGAAGCTTGCGTAAGGGATGCTAGTTCATTGCAGGGTCACATAAAACTAATTGCCATGGGTCATTTGGGGTCTCCAATTAGCTTTTAGTGCTCATGTGTTGAGACCTCAAAGAGTGATTCATTCCACTGTGCCGCTGTGCCACTGTGACTGGAACACTTCTTGAACGTTACATTGCCATTTAAAAATGCCAATATAAATAGACTTTATACAAACGATTATGTTTAATTGATTTGGGCAGCGATTGCATTTTCTAATGAACGTTGTATGAATGTAAAGCCCTGACGGATATCCCCCTTCTTGCTATTCTGCAACTGAGCATCCGTCCAAAGAAGACCAGGGACATTAGGCAAGGGAAAATAATTGAAGTTGTTCGACAATAATTCAATTCACTTACACCGTTCACCCTGCGTCGGGTGAGCGATTGGGCCGAATGTGCGCAGTGTGCGGGGCTGTGTGTCCTGTACGTGACGCTAGCTATCCAGTGCTGGGACACCAGATGGTAACACTGAAGGTTCTAGACTCTCCTCTGCATGCATTATGCAGGCCCATTCATCACAGGTGAAGTCCCAGTGTAACCGCGGTAATCATCCGTAAGGGTCGTTTGTTTATGCCCTATTTATGTCGGGAGAATGTAAAGGCAAAGTCCTTCTACTTGTACAATTAACAGTCCATGTGTCACCTTGAGTGGGTCTGAGTGCCTTCGTTAGCATGGAGACCGGCCCCTTCATGTCATGCTATTGTACTGAATGAACTGTAATGAATACGATCTGCACCATTATTGCACAGTGGAAGCTTGATAAATTACAAATATGCATTTATTTTTTAAATTTTTTTTGCAAATTGTCTCTGCTGGGCTATGGAAAGCACAGCTGCTGTTATCAGAATTTTCCGCATGCGGTTTTTTTGGCTGGACAAATTGGCCGAAAAGATTCTAATTTACTGGCCAAATGTACGATTTAACCCTCTTTAATCCACGTGCCGCCCGTGTTTAATGGTATGTGCATGTGAAAATATTGTTGTGCAATATTTTTCTCATATGAAATAAACAGCTGAACTTTGCTGCCTCATCATGAAGAATCTTCTAATGTGAACAGCACTGAAAGACAAATAGATTCAACCCTGAGACAGTAGTGAAGATGAGCTTATGCTCTGTCGTTTCACCACAATATCCTATATATTTTGGGGATTCAATTATGATTGAATAATTCAAGTGAAACATTTTCTAGTGAATGGCAGTTCGCTAATGACGCAGAATGTTTTATGATCACTGAATGGTTCTCAATGTAAATCTGGACTGTTCCAGGTTTTTTGAGGTTGTTTAAGAACTCAAATTATGTTTTCACTCTTTTGGATAAAGCTTGTATCCATAAGAAAACTGTAGGAAGAACTGCACACCATCAGGTTATTGAACGCAACCTTTATTCACGAACTGCAGTGCCAGGAAAGATGAGCTTCGCCCTACTGCTATTGAGATGAATGATCAATACATATTAAGGAAAGCGATAATTATAGGTCAATGAATGTAGTACCACTATGGATGCAATAAGATGACAATATGGAAAAACATAAATAAATATCACCCACGCCTACCTATGTCCTACAAAATGTACAGTGACCATGGTGACTTTGAGAATGACAGATACCTTGTTTTAGTTTGAATAGATTTATTCACAGGCTAGAAATCAATCTTAGTGTGATTAGAATTAATGCTACTTTTTTACAAAACAGTGTCCTTTGTGTACAGTCCTATTGAATCACAACAAACAATCAAAATTATTAGCCATGTTAATATTTACACCTTTTGCAGCCTGTCCTGCCTGAAAGATTGTTCTTTCAGTTATTTTTGCTAGTTCTTCTTCAATGTTTCTGCATATTTCTTTTCACAGGTCTCCTCTTCATTGTTTATATTTAAATAATTTTGAATGGGACGTCTGTTTTGCTGTTATTGTAGCCTACTCCAACACAGGGCTGTGGGTGATTGTTGCCAGTGTGTGTCCCAGGAGGGCAGTAGTTTGACTATGCATTCAATGAGCAACGCACTATGGCTGTTCTGTCAATGTATGCTCAAAATACAATGAAATAGGTTTTTCAATTGTTGTACATTTTCGCATTGCAATATTGTGGCCAATTTAAATTCTCAACCTATGGCAGGTACATGCCGGCAAACAGAAACCCTTGCTTCTTTTCTTTGCTGTGTTCAAAGCTACTCTAGACAGTGGCCTTTTGTGGCCTCACAAATTTGTCACAGACTTGGAAAGTCTGCTTTTTGAATAGCCTTTGGCATTAATTATTAAGAAAGTACTTTGCACTGAAACCTATACCTTCATGTGAAGAACCATTCCACATAAGAATATTCTTTCATTTTATTGCCTGAGTGACCATCCTCTATTTTATGAATATGGCTTCAAAGGTTCCATAATAACCATATAAAATAATTATTAACAACCCAAAGTGCCCATGGCAGAAATAAATTGAAACAAGCAATATGATAAACAAAATTGTCACATTATTTTATCGTCGATGTCCATGTGGGTTCTTGGTTACTTAATTTTAATTTAAAATTATCGAATATATGGCAATAATGGCAGCTTAATGGAAGTCTGTAATTGAAAATAATTACAAAAGGATGGCAATATCGAAATTGGCAAGATGAAACCTAATTGTTCTGCTCTGCCGCATATCATATGTAACTAATATGTAACGCAGCCATATGTATGTATGTATGTATGTATGGGTTGTTTAATCGGAAATTCTAATGATCTAGATGGATTACTGTTGGTTGTTTGTCTTCTTTTAATTATAGCTCATTATCTTATTTACCCCAACAAAAAACAAAGCTCTGGTGCTCTCTTTCACCACACACTATTTATTAATTTGGCCATTAATTAAAGTAGATTTGCCGTGTTCCGTTTTATTTGCTCATTATTGGTTTAATCGTGCTGGCCAATGAATGAAGCGGGTGAGTGGAAGTGAACTACTTATTTTCCTGCACCATAATTTAATTTACTGTACAGTTTTTTTTTTCAAAATCTAAGTGATTAATTATCTGCGTTTGTGGAGGAAATTTATCATGCTAGCTCTGCAGGTGATTATTTCATTAAGAAACTGGCAAAATCGAAAAAGTCCTTGGTCAATGCCACCTCCGCGACACTGTTTACACCCTCCCCTGCCACCTCTTCGTCACCTCTCATTTCTCTGCCATCACTTTGTTCAGGCCCTGTTTCACCCACCAACAAATGAGAGAGAGAGAGAAAGACAGAGAGAGAGAGAGAGAGAGAGAGAGGTAGAGAATTGCCTTTTGCCCGTCACTATAATGCTCTATATTATATTGTTAGGTGTGTTTTTTTTTCAATTCTATGAATTCCCGTATTCTCGTCATGCTTCCTCAATGCATTAAGTGCGAGAACCCCGACAGAAATACAGCGGGACAGCTCTCGGACCTGCTCAAAGGTAACGACGGACGGCTCAACTCAACAGACAGACAGTGAAAAGCGCCCGGACAGAGCGGTACAGGCTGATCATCCATTCCGTGGGTCAGTTTTGTGAGAGGCAGATGGAGAGATGAAGAGATCAAAGCCAGTCTTCTTCATGGAGCGACCAGCGGCCCAGATGGCACAGAAGACTGGCCCTCCTGGGGCCCCCTGGCTCACAGTTAGCCCGCCAACACATGCCCAGACACGTCCTTCTATCTGCCAGCCAGCTGGCCCCCCCGGGGGGGTGAGGGGGGATGTGTGGGGGTTGGAGCAAGGGGTCACTGTGGGACAGAAGCTACCCAATCCTAGTTCTGGAGAGAACTGGGTCACGCAAGAGAGACTGGCTGGGCAGCACTTGATACCACTTGGCCCCCCTGTCTTGTTCATTTCTTGAGACACGGCCCTACGGTTACTTCCGCCACATCTGCGCGAGTGATACTGACTGAGTTCTCCACGCGTGATCTGAGGGACGAGGGCCCAAAAGATGTCGGGGTTTTGGGCGAGGGGCCAGCGTCTTGTTTAAACGATAACGGCGCCATAGTTCAGCGGGGAAGTGGATTGGTTTTTGGGAACTACAAAATCCACTCAACTATCCACCACACTGATCCTGCAACAACAACAAAAAAAAAGGATAAAAGACTTAACAGTTCTGAAGTTATTACCTAAGGGCAAACCACATTTTATATGACTGCATAGTGAAACAAAACAAATACAGACAGACAAACAACATTTTTTATTTAGGTCTAATGCAGGCAGCGCTATGCCAAGTGTGAACGGGCCCTTACTGTGTGCTAGCGTGCATTGAAACCCCTTCTCTTTGTACAGCTCCTGGACATGATATGACAACTATGTCCGTTCAAGCCAACATCCAGCTGCCAGCAGCGCTGCCTTCAAATCAGGGCCCATGCAAATACACCAACAAATAGACAGTAATAGGCTTTACGGCAAGGGCACTTTTTTTGTGTTTGTGTTTGCATGTGTGTGTTTGTGTGTGATAGAGAGTGTGTGTGTGTGTGTGTGTGTGTGTGTGTGTGTGTGTGTGTGTGTGTGTGTGTGTGTGTGTGTGTGTGTGT
>JAOPUD010000019.1:13829344-13839424 GCA_027122715.1 Trisopterus minutus
GTGTGTGTGTGTGTGTGTGTGTGTGTGTGTGTGTGTGTGTGTGTGTGTGTGTGTGTGTGTGTGTGTGTGTGTGGACGGTTTAACACCCTGACGCTGCCCCTCGGTGGAGCGGACGCCCTAGAGGAGCAACGCAGGAGCTAGAGAGACTCAGGGAGGAGCAGCGGGGCAGGAGTAGAAGAGGAGGAGGGTGAGGAGGGAGTGATAGATGGGGTGGAGGGCCAGACAGGGGAGATGGAGGAGCCAGGAGGTATGGATCTATATTCACCCCCCGCTGACCTTTGGCTTGTCACTCATAATTAATACAAGATGTAAATAGAGACCTTTAACCTTCTCATTGATATGGAACACTGTGTGTGTGTGTGTGTGTGGGGCTCATTGACTTGGCATATACCCGTATTGTGGTGACAGTCGTTTGTCATTGGGCGGGCCGGCTAAACGCTGCCTCATGTAGCAGGACTCAGGGATGGTAAAGGATGGTAAACGTAGAATCACCTCCTATATCAGCGGGAATTCATCCACGCACACAGCTCCACTACAATACAATCAATACAAAATGAATATCCCAATACATTTTCAGGTGCAGGTTAATATTTTATACAAATGTGCTATTTCGCTTGGCCTTATTTCAAGATGGACGATTAGCAGCTTTAACAACAGGACGTCTTGTCGGTGTCACTTTCTGGCAGCCGGTGTGTTTGTAATTGTTTGCTGTATATCTACCAGTGTTCGAAATCATCAGTTCTTAAAATAATCCACACCTGTGCTATCAAGATTTTCTGACACTGGTCACCACGCAACCAAATGCAATATGATTATTTTAAAAATTGAATTGGTATGACGTAGAATATGGATTATTTTCGACCGCAAAGAAAAGTTTCCTCAGACATTGAAGAAAATGTTTTGGCAACACAAAACCAGTGACTAAGAAATATGGGAGCTGTGTTCTAATCTGTAATCACTCATGTCATGATTTTCAGAGATGTTCACAAACCTTCAATCTGAAATAATCATAGACGTGTCAAAAATGTGAACGTAGCATCGGTTACCATTGTTGTACACATGACAGTAATGAAGATGTCAATTTTGCCTTATGGACGCTGACATTGCTTAGGATTTATGTCCCCAGCAGCGGAAACGACCCATATTCTGCAAATAAAGGGTGGAATTTAATGTTCGCCTTGCAATAGTTTATTGCCGAAACTCACTAATATTAAATCCTTCATATTTTTTAAGAAATGAAAATTGACTTCTCAAAATACTTAATATGGAGATGAACAAACCACGGAGATCCTAACCGAATTAAGCTCAAATGTGTGTAATACATTATGAGTATTAGAACACTTTTTACCATTGCTCTAGATTTGGTGGGTCTTTCTACATCCAACAACTGTTTAGGAACTACATACATACCATGGATTTGTTCATTGGACCAATGACATAAAATCTAAAAATGTTTTGTTATTTTTTGTGTATAAAACAACATTGTCTTATATTAAAAAGTAGCCAAGCGTGGCGTTTGCTCTTTAATATATTCTTAAGTCTAATTCCCATGGATAAGTTGCACTTAGGCCCCTGATTGCGAAAAACTGCAAATTGCAAACGGTTCCTGATTGGTGTGCAAGCTGAATAATTATTATTTACCACACATACTTGGATTGAGACTCGAGATGTAGAATTGATAGTAAAAACCAAAGTGTAGTGTTATTAATTCGAGAGATGAGACAAAAAATAGGTTGATGTTCCTATTACATCACTCATTCTAAGCGGTTGATTATAATTGACTGTACGACACACTCATCACACACTCATCCCACTCAGAATGTAATGACATAGAAAGAGAAGGGCTTCGTAATGTAATGTAAAGGGCAGGAGGCCCCTGCTTCCTGTGGCATTAAGATGACTAACGACTGCAGGACTCAAGTTACTGCTCAGAACCCACGCATGCACATGCATAAACACACAAGCGCGTGGTTGAAAAATAAATCAGTGTCAGACATTTTGCAATCAGCCTCTACTACTTAAATAAGAGCGAGAGATATGAAAATGCACAGCTCTAATTGATTCATTCCCGTCCCAAAATTATGCAATTTATCTTTTTCACCGAGGGTGACCGTCGCTTGGTACAGAACGCGGTACAGAATTACCAGCGTGTCATAAATTTGTTAAGCCAGTCATCCTATCGACTCTGATTAACGGTGAGATATAAAAAAAACTGAAAAGCCGGCCTGTGATATTAGTTTAATTGACTACACACTGCCCCATTCAGCAATATATCATTCACATTGAAGACCTTGAGGCATTCATACAGGAGATCCTCCCGCCCCCATCCTCCCATTTATTAATGAATTATCTGAGGATGTCCTTGACTTTTAATGTCTTGATTCCCCCTGATCTTTGGCAGGTGGACATCGTATTAAATTCAGCTGCTCATATAACATATAAATTGCCAGTGTCGCATATTCTAATTCACCATGATGGATTAGAGCGCAATTGTGGGATGGGCTCTGAATGTACTGCTTTTATGTGTATCAGGTTTAATGCTAGATGCTGCACTTGTCTCGCACGCTTCTGGCGATGTAAGGACTGTTAAAGGGGAACCGCCACGGGTGGTTTATTGGTAAGACAAGGCAGTACTGCCTCATACACTTTTTGTAACAATAACAACAACAATAACAACAGGTTCTGAAAAACACTTAATTAAACCGTTGTAATATTCAGCAAATGTTTGATGTTTTTTTCATAACTTGCAAACCAGATTGAGTGTTGTCACCGTAAACGATGCTCCGGAGACGTTGCTCCTTTTACCCATTGTCTGATTTAATTTACTATAGCTCCTGGTCCTCCTTCAAAGTGCTCCTATAAGACTAAAATATGCAAGATGAAATGGCAAATTAATGTTTTTCCTTCATAATTAAATTACCAAAATGTCACCCATGCTTGCTCGCACACACAAACATGCATCTACTAAATGTATTATTTATTAGGAATATGGAAATTGTCCATAAGTGATTTTGACAAGCAAAACATTTAGACAAGCCAAACATTTGAACGCCATTATAAACAAGTTCCAACAAATGAGGAACAAACATGCGGGGGCATCTAAGCAACTCAAATTGCGCCCATGTGCTTTAATGCTTTGGGCCAGTGGTGTGTTCTGTGAGTTCCAGTCTTCAGGGCAGGTTAAGGGCTGTGATCTGAGCACATGTTTGTTGCATATAGCCGTTGTACACTATCAACAAACTTCGTAGTAAGGACTCTGAATCCATGCAGTCCATCCTACTTATTTGCTAATCCGATTGATTTAAAATATGACATATGACCTGGCCTTGCAATACTAAAGGGTCAATTATTTAGAATTGTGTTTTATCAGGCATTGTACTAACCTTCTAACAGACAACTTGAGCCACACCAAATTAAACTTGTCGTAGCATTGATCCAAACAGACATGCGTATTGATAACCCTTTGAAGCATGAATATACGACTCCACGGTGACCTTGCTTTTGCCTCGGAGGACCGTCGAAAGCCATACAACTTTTGTGTAATTGTATTTTCCGCAGGGCTGCGTGCATTTGTGCCGAGGCACATTTTCATTTCTTTAGACAACACTTTACAGCGCACGTGTTTGCATCCGAGAGTACGGCTGGTGGCAGAGGAGAGAGGTTTAGACTGAGGTCACGCGTCAAGGCGGATCCAAACAAGCTGTGGCGGTTTCGGTGCAAGCGTGACATGTGTCAGCTCCTATTTATTATCGCATGTCAGCTCTGGACCGTGTCTATCCGTTCTCTGATGTCTGATAGTTCACCTGACTATGTCAAAGTAAAAGAAAAAAAAAAAAGCACTTTTACTAAAACTTATTTTGCTAAGGCTGAGAGGTAACAGAACTAACAGAGCTAAAGCAACAGGAGAGAATAAAATGCTTGGATTGTTTGTTTGCCTTTGGGTACACACAGATTGGTCGTTTGCTTGAACTAGAAAAACAAGAGATGAATTGATCCCAAAACTATTTTTGGGGCGTTCACACTATGGTTAGCCCAGGGCTAAATGTAGGCCTCGGCTTACTTTACACCAGTCCACACGGAGACGATGTTTTGATGAAACCGCGTAAGTCTTGTGCGTTTGGAAAACACATTTTTCTGAAACCACCTCCGAGGGTGGATTGTGGAGAACCAGAGCCACACAGTGGCCGTGCATATGTACTAAAGCGTTTCTACAGCTCGATGCGTTTTCCCAAGGAGTCCGTCTTTACAGAGATATTCCTGAAACGCATCAAAGGAAAACAAATTGTTTTTGCCCGTGTGGACGGGGCGAAAAGCGTTATCTAACGCCCAGTAGGGGTAAGATGGTGTTTAGCCCAGAGCTAACAAAGTGTTCTCACTTCGGGTTTGACCGATGTAGGCAAGAGACATACATCTGAGGGCCTTACGATTAATCTTTCATAATGTACCTCGTTACTTAACTTTTACAATGAATTCCCGTATTGAAGAAAGTTCCACTCCAAATAGCAGAGAGAAGCCAATAAACAAGCGCCCGCCACACAAGCCAATTCTACCTTAGCTGGCAAGTCCGCTACTAGAGCGTCGACGACGGCGAACACAGATGTGTTCAATGTGATGCCACTCAGGTGTAGAACGGTGTCTGGAGCCGTGTGCTCAAATGCACACACAAACATACATACCCTCTTTATTTTTGTTATTTATTTAGTTTACTCAGGTGTTTACTATAGTGAAACCGCAAGACACAAAGGTCATTTGGCGGTTACCTTAGGTGAGGGAAAGGTAGAGTGGTCCATTGGGAGACAGATTGCCTCAGTTGGTGGGGCTCGTAATAAAAGGGCGGGTTTCCATTGGTTTTATGACAACGACGTCCTGTGAGGATTATTTTGTGTTGTGTGTTCTGTTCAATATTATTTCATTTTGCGGTTAAATGAATATTCTTCCATCTAATAAGCTATACTATTCATGTATTAGTCTGGAAAACAATGTTTTGAGTCACAGCCCATTCAACACAACACAATTTTGGATCCAAAGTTTGAGGATTGCGGAGACCAGTCAAACAGCCAAAGATATATGCTCAACTTTAAAAATATTAATAAACAAGGAGTAGCATTCCCATTGGAAACAATATTTTTCATAATAACAGCGGATTATAACAAACTCAGAAAGTCATGGGTAGGACAAGTCATTTAAATCGTAATACTAAGGCAAGAGAAACAGCAATATTAATTCATACAAAGGTCCATCTCTTACCCTCAAGGACGATTCATTATGGTGACTTGCTCGCTCTTTCATATTCAAGTTATTCTGGATGGTGTGTATGTTCCTAACTGAGATAAGGTTGCCAAACCTGAACTCTCATCATCCTCCATCCATTATCTTTGCTGGGGACTTGAACTGTGTTATGGATCCGGCCCTAGGTTGTTTAAGCTCCATGTCATTGTCTCCATCTAAAATGGCTCAGACTTTGTCACCATTTTTTAACAAGGCTGATGATTTGATAAAATTATGTCACCCTCTGTTAAGATAATTCAATATACAGCCATTGTAGAATTGCACAATTCACTCTTATTGCTGCTCTTACCACACAGAACGTCCTAGTAGGTCTCAACTTATTTGGCAGATCAAGGTTCTCGATTGATATCCACGGTAATGGAATATTTTTCTTTCTTATTGGAGACGCTGAAGGTTATAATCAGTGGAGAAATAAAATACACTGCAACACGTAACAAAGCCAGAAAGCTAAGAGAGGAACAACTCAGATAGAATAATTAAATGACTCCCAAACCTTTGCAACTGCAATGAAACCTATAAACATGCAAAACAGAACAGATTTTGCTTTGTTTGGTATATAATCATGTTGAGAAGAGTCCATCAATTGTATATAATAGTCCATCAATTGCAGTGTAGATCTAGACTGGGTACCCCCAGGCCATTCTGCTGGCTATTTGAATTTGCCCTGCAGAAGAGTCTGGAGGAGAGCAATAGATTTCTTTCTGTTTCCAATACATTTTTGCGGGAGCCAATCACCAAGCTGGCTTCTCCCCCTGGCACGCTATTGGCTGGTTTAACACAATGTCAACAGGGAAGCGATGGCAAGCAGCCAATTGCGTACGGAGTCAGTTGAACTAGGCCCGTTGATCACGCCTCTTGTACCGAAGAAAATTACAGCAGCCTCCCTAGACCAACGTGCAATCTATTGAGCTTGGTCTGGCAATAGCCAGTGTATATCTGCATCCAAAACCTATATATCCCGCATAAAGGGAAGACTGCTTACAGTTGACCTTGTTGAAATAAATAATGCTTATAAAACATGCTATTGGAATTTCTATGATTCAGATATGCTTTCCATAACTTGACGATCATCACCCAGATGACCCATCCATAGATCATAATAAAAAGCAAGAGCTCTGTGAGCCCCTTGAAGTTGCCATCTCATCTGCAGCAATTGGATTCACAAATTAGGCAAACTTGTCCTTGAAATGTTTATAGACTCCCTAGGTCAGGGGGCCTTGCCAAATACACTCACAGAAGCTACTATAAAACTTTTTATTAATAACTGATTAAGATATTTGCGGTTCCTACAAGCCGATATCACTTTGAAACTGAGATAGAAATAATTAAGCTAGGTTCCTTGCCACTTGGTTAGACACTGTTATGAAGAACATAATATCTATGTATCAATCAGGCTTCATTAGGCGTAGTCATTCTTTAACCAATATACACAAACTCCTTCTAATAACCCCCTCCTCCGCATCGTTGGTGTCTCCCAAGGTAGTGGTGTCCTTGGATGCGGAGACAGTGTTGGACTGAGTTGATTTTCCACATGTGCTTGCTGTCTTGCGCCTGTACTTTCCGCGGCCATCAAACTGCTCTCTGTCATGCTCCAAACCAAACAATACTTCAATGGAAGTACATTGTGACATTGTTATTTTACAATATATTTACGATATTAATATTAAATGTTGAGAACATAAACATTTAAAAATTTCAAATTTCAGAAACAGACTTGCTCTCCCCCTTTCTAGGGACGATATAAGGAATTGTATTAACAAGCTTCAACTTTGCCTCTAGAATGGAGTGCTCTAAACATATATTTAGCTGGCAGAATTGCAGGTGTTAAAATTAACATTTGCCACGATTCTTATTTGTGTCAGAGCATCCCAATCTTCTCCGGTAAATATTATTTTTGGTCAGATGACAAGCTAGTTTAATGGGACAGAAGGAGCTGTTCCCAATGTGACATACTGTTAGTGGGAGGTGAACCTACAACAAATGGTGGATTGTATTCAGACCAAAAGCACAGATTGGTGTAAAGAAATACATGCATAACATGGTCACCCTCTGCAATAGTCCCTGCCAAGCAACCTCTATCTCCATAAAAAATATTCCTCGTGCCCTATTGTAATCACTCCTAGTGTTTAACACTGTTAACGGGATGAGTTGGAATTGCTTGAATGTTTGTAGCTTGGGCCCATATGTGTAAACATTCAGCCCAGTGTATAACATGGGTCAAGTATGCCCTGGGCTATCCTTGGGCTAACGGTAGCCTGGGGTTAAGCAGTGACCAGTGCTCATTACACCTATTACAGTTGTATGTTTTTTATTAATAATATTTTAATAGGGGAACAAATGCTGTTTAAACAATAATTAACAAATTAAATCTGTGATATGAAATTCCCATACATGCAATATTCTCAATCCACTATAACAAACGTTTCCTGCAGAAAGAAATCTGCTAAATAAAAGAATATCAGCTTAAACATGTTATAGACTTTCTTTCCATTCCTATTTCCCAATATAGGGCAGTGTTTTTCAACATGTGGTACACAAACCATTGTTGATGGTACTGGAGGGTACTGAAAAATACATATTATCGATATTTGAAGATAAATATATATATGGGTTGATATAACATAATTAATTAATTATTATTTCTGAAATGGTTTCTCTTTGTGCATTACATCATAGATTTTCCATTGTGATGTTTTCAATAGTCTTTTGTGTTAAATTGCTTTTGCTAACTAAACACACTGGGGGCATAAGCAGCACGGCTGGATTTTATTTCCACTATCTCCCACTGGCCATGGCCTTCTTGCAGTAATAATTGTGTATGAAGGGGGCTCTGGCATTCTTTGCTCAGCCACTGCAAGTGTATTTATTTATTTGTGTTCCGTCTGCAGTTGAAGTTTGCAAAAGGTCTTGATGAAAATGTAATGGTGCACCTAAAGTCAAAGGATGGGAACCCGTGAACTAGAGTCTGTGTGTTTGTTTGGTGAACTGGCAAGTGTCAACATTTTACATTTACTCTATTACACCCTGTCTTTACCCCTCAGCTTCTCTCCTTCCTTCCCTTTCATTTAGTATTCCTGTTGTCACACACACATAAGTTATTCCACACCACCACTGCTTCTAGATGTGACAAACCATACATGAAAACCCTGTGTGTGTGTTTCTGGGTGTGTGGGTGTGCTGGATTCTGTGTATGTGTTTGACGATGCATGTGTTACTGTGATGTGATGACATGCAAAGGCAGCTTCTAGAACGTTTTTTTTTTGTTTTGCTATATATATATATTATATATAGATAGAGTTTTGATACCAGAAATGACGAATGATTTTGCAGTCATTAATCAAATGAATTACTTTTATTTCCTCCAACAGTAAACTCCCTAGTGTAACCATTTGCACTGACATCAATTCAGTGGCAAAACAAAAACAAAATATCCTTGAGCTATTTTGCACTGCTCAGTGCAAATCAGGCATGAGGGTAATTCATCTGAATCCGGATGTGTGGCGGGCATACATTCCTACCGTTGCCAAGACTATATTGTATAATGTAGTGCTACTGGCCGTAACATTGAATTACGTCATGAATTGACATTTCCCTCCAGCCTCTCCCACTCAGTGTTAAGTTGTTAAGTCAACGAGTGTGACAAATCACATGTTGCACGAGGGTGATTTGTTTCTGACTTAATTAATTTCGGTATCCTACACAGATCATTAATGCAAACTATTTCTTCATCATTATGTGGCCATGTTGACAGAACAAAAATATGTTTGTTTCCAAAGAATTACATGGTAAATAAAATGTTGCACAGTCTTTGGGTTTCTTATTTGCTCCTTATTGGCCCCATTCATCTCACTTCAAAACCGAGAAGCACCCTCTCTCCCTCTGATGATTGTAGTCGAACATTTACGGGCAAATTATTAGTTATATCTACTTAGCTGCTTATGTTGGTTTCAGATTGGGCAGAGTCTGGCACACAGATAAATCAGCTGCTTTTGTTTCCTCTTTTTTTTCCCTAGTAAGTCTTACATCTATAACACATTAATCAAAGTATTCCCCAGTTAATACCCACTTTGTGTGGCTTTGTAGCCCTGGGGTGCCTGCCTTCCAGAGTTCATGCCTATGACCTCAAGGATGTCAGTCTGGTAATTACCAGGGCTGGGAATATGGCCCCCACGCAGTGGGACATTCATGGAAGTTAGTCTTCTGAAGCCGATTGCAATGTTGCAAGCTATCCACTTTCAATTACGCTCAGCCGTATCCTGCAAACATTCTTGTACACACATATTGCACACACACACACACACACACACACACACACACACACACACACACACACATATTGCACACACACACACACACACACACACACACTAAACAACACCTCCCAGGGGTCCAAAGTGCACAGGTAATTACTTTGCCTCCACATCTGTGTCGCTGTGATCGATACAGCTGTTAGCGTGTGGCATTAGCAACTTTGTCCTGCTAAATGTTGCTTGGGGGTGGTGGTGTTGTGGCTGGATTTCTGGGAAATAGCCTGGAGCAATTGAACTCCTGCTCACAGTAGAGAACACATCTCACGTCTCTGGGTTTGTGTCCGCACAGCATCCATGTGGTCCGGTATCAGTAGAGATGTAGTCTGGCTCCTGGTTTTTCCTTGGTACAGTTGAGATTGTTCACTACAATAATTGACTGATGTTTCACCGTCCATTCAACCCACAGGCTGGTGTGTGTGTGTGTGTGTGTGTGTGTGTGTGTGTGTGTGTGTGTGTGTGTGTGTGTGTGTGTGTGTGTGTG
>JAOPUD010000019.1:13846388-13859109 GCA_027122715.1 Trisopterus minutus
CCTTCTGGTGCTAATCTCTTTATCTTAGTTTAGCTCTTTCTCCGATTGCCAAATTTTCTTTTCATTTAATCTTAGTCAGCCGAGCCCACACACAGTTACATAACCATCGTATGAGTTTCTACGACGACGATACAACGGCAAGCTTTGAACACGGTTCCGTAATGAATAGGATGTAAAGAATCCCTTCCTCTGAGATGTGTTTGAGCGAGTGTTCGTGCATGTTTCACCTCACAGAGCAACGTAAAATCTTTCATAAGGAAAGTGTGAAGGCACCATTCAGTATGACGTTGGTTTATTAATGTGACACCCAAACCATATGCCCTATCAGATTTCAGATTGGATTCCAATTTACCACAAATACTAAACCAACATTGATGGATACATATACAAATACATAGAGTGATTAGTTTCATTGTAGTTTAAATGTGACTTATCAGATATTTGTTCAGCGTGTGTACCAGCAATTCATGCGTGGAGAGATGCCGTATGGGTATGAGTTATTTTTCAAAAGTGTGAAAGCTTAACTTTTTCATATTTGTGGTGTATTTAAAGCTGTAATACTCGTGTGTATGTCTGTCTTGTTTTAGCTAGTCAGGCTGCGCTGTTGGGAGCTGTTTTAAATTCAGCCAGGAACACATCTTTAACTGCTCCTTTTATTCAAAGCCACGAAACAGACACACTCTCTATCTATGTTCTCTCTCTCTCTCTCTCTCTCTCTCTCTCTCTCTCTCTATCTTTTTGTCACAGCTATCCTTCTGTGGGATCTGCTGTGTTTCCCTCTCTTGTTTTTAGTTTTTCTCCATCACTCCATCAATGTTGGTTTGTTCTCATCTTTGCTCTCATCCTTCACTTCTGCTCACTCTCAATCTCACCGCCAACCATTCTTCATGTCTTCTCCTCTTCCTCAGATTTCCCCCCCCGTTTGCACAACCCCACACCTGCTCAGGAACACACAAATGTGTTTAAAAATAATACTCATTTGAGACCTGAGACACACTTGAGGTTTAAAAAGTCAGCTCATAAATATACAATGTTTTCAGGCAGCCTTAGACACATACCATCCAGATCCAACATCTTGTCCTTGAAGTGCGTGTGTGTCTGTCTGTTTGTCTGTGTGGCTGGCTGAGATCATCCACCTTGATAGCCTCATCTGGCACCAGTTATCTCCTCTGAGAATAGCTCCATACTTGGAACTCATCCCTGTCGTGGCTGGAGTGCTATGCACAGGGATGGATTACATCATTATAGCACATGCAGAATAGCCAAGAGACAATGTTGACCAATGGCATTGGTCAACATTGGTGTTTTCTTTAATTAAACGTTATCTGTTGAACTGTTCCCTCAGTCTACCTTTCTCATATATTTGAGTGAAAGGTAGTTCACTGCCAACACAAATATAACCCATGTGTGTGCCATTTCATCGTTTAATTCCATTCCATAGAAACCCGTGGCAATGACTTTTGGGTTGAGTTGTGGCCCGTTCAACACCAGGGTGTCAAATCACTCCCAGGGATGTTCCCCCTGGCGGTAACATTAACACATACACCCATGGGCTGTGCAAGGTCTAGGGTTCTGCTGTCAACCCACCGACATGGACACACAGCACTCTACGGTCTCATGTGACTTTTCCTCCATGCGTTCCTCTGAGCACGTACCCGCTTTGCCTCACGGCAGGTTGAAACGTGCCTTCAAAAAGTGTCGGACTTGAACACATCGTATTAATATTGACTCTGTTTCATCTCTGCTTGCTTTACGCATGGCCTCCCCACTTCTTTGTCTGTACGGGCATGAATCATGAATGGCACGGACTACATCTGTCAGCCCTGACACCTCTGTTAAAACCCCTCGCCCAACATGACCTCCAGCGCCGCCCCTCCGGCCGGTCCGATCCACTGCGGTCTCTGCATCACCTGTGCTGTACTCCCTATCGCCCCTCTCTCCACCTTTGTGTATTAATTATTGGAAAACCTGATCAACCCCATCGCAGAGCCTTTCAACACCCCCACAGCCCTGCATTAAAGGCCATGCACACTGTATCGGTGCAACAACCCACCCCACCCCCCACCCCCAACGCGGCAAAACGCTCACGCGTCGCGGACACGTGACTAATGCAAATGGGACGAGGGAAATCCGTCGTGACTAACGCATTTGGGAACAGAGGAAATCACTTGTCTTCCGAACAAATGAAGGAAGCTATTAAAATGAGAATATATTATCTGTGAGCAATGGAGAGCGGCGGTGACAACAGCGGGCTCCGTATTCCGTGTCAGCTGGGCCCGCTGCTTCACACAGAGTGCCCACTAAGGCAATTATTTCCAGGAGCTGGATGTGTGAGTTATCTCTCTCTCTCTCTCTCTCTCTCTCTCTCTCTCTCTCTCTCTCTCTCGCCACTCTGATGCTAATGCACCTTACACATTATGATTACGTGAACCGCATTACAATTCCGGGCCGACTTGGCAGAGGCAACAGAGAAACGGCTTGCCTTTTTGTTTAGTATGGTCTCACGATCAACGTTAATAATGCTTATGCCTTTTTTTGTGTGTTGGGTCTTGAATGATTTAATTAAGCCTTTTGCGTGTGAGGTTTTCAAGGGATGCAATGAGTTGTTGTTGCACTTTTCAAAGTTGCGCTATGGGTATTTCAAAATCCTATAGGAAACGATGCTTTTGTTTTTAGTTTTTTCCCCACATAATTTGGTCAACGATTACGTCTGCCGTTTTTTTCCCGCAACCAATTTTCTTATCACTGTGAAAGACATTCATTACATTTGGTGCTGTTTGACAGACTTGGCATAACAACGGTGTGGTGGAACTTTCTACAACTGTTAGGCCATGACAAGGAGGATGTGAAAAAAACGAATTCTGTAATTTCTTGGGTGAAACTCCTACTGCTGTTTGGGGATGTGCAGACGCACCGCGCCGCATGAGAACAGATGGTCTGCTGGAGACAGGCATTTAATCAACTCATCATATTAAGGCATTTTTCTTTTTAACTTGATACTGGCCTTGTGTTTAACACTTGCATTCATCACAAGAAGCCGGTGTGGCTACAGTTTTCCACCCCGATTATTCTCTTCATTCAGCTTAGTTTCCAAAGGGTTCCAAAACAATTTGATTTAAACATAATTATAATCGATTAACAAAAATCTCATTCAAAATTGGTCGCCCTATAAGCTTACTTGCTTTCTGTGAGTTTACCTGTGACTACATTGCATGCACCTGGCACACGCCATTTGAATTTAAATACTGTAATAGAGAGGTATGCTGTTGGTCGGTACACATCGTAGCACACACACATACATGCACACTGACCACACATGTGTGTTACAGAGAGGCAAAATTTAGCTTACACACAGCATGGAAAGTTCTTGATATATATACTGTATATTTGTGAATATTTAGGCTCAACAAGCATTCAATCAAAGTTTATGTAAATTATCCAAATAGTCCAATAAGGAGTATATATTGTGATAATATGAACGACAGATTTGTATCAATCGTGTTACATTCATTGTGGTTTCCCATTTATTACATTTATATGAATATTAATAAATATACTATATTTCTCAGGTAGTTCTTCATCTCCACCGTATAATCGGTCCTTTGTGGAAAGTCGTCTTTATTGCTGAACTCTTGAGCCCTGCCGTTCCCTGGGGTAAAGGCAATAAGGAGAGTAAACCTACACAGCCAAACAGGAGGCACTTCGGAAATGAGAGGCTCAAATCTATTGACATTTCTCTTCTGTTATTAGAGAAAAGACAATGACATAGATTTGCAGCGTCTGTGGACAAAATGCCACCGGCCCTGAGAAATACCAACAACCCCCGACGTTGGCCCAGTGTGTCAAACCCATTGGTGGTGGTGGTGGTGGTGGTGGTGGTGGTGGTGGTGGTGGTGGTGGTGGTGGGCTGTTTTTGGAGGAAGTTATTTTTTGGAGTACAGCATTTGCCAACTTCCGGCTTCAGTCGATAATTGCTGGTGCTGGTATTTGTTTGGTCGGTTTACAAGCATTTTTAACATGCACACACTGTTTATACACTGAATGCCTTGAACGGATGGGAATGTTAAATGACTGAAGATGTGTTATTGTCAACATGAATAATTTGGATGTCTGATTGCCTGTCTGTTGTCCTCTCAATGTAGCAATATGCTTCAGGCCGAGTAACTGTGTGACTTTTCATAGACAGTCTACTGCAAGTGAGACAAACACATCTGTTTACCACTACTAGACCTTGCAGGTAGGACACACCAGCCTCAGAGGTCGTTGGTGAGCTGCTTCAGTGGAGCTTATTCACGGTAGTTGCTCATGCAAATTGCTCTGCTGGATGCTAGGCGGCCGCTGCTAGTGTGATGGTGATCGGGAGCTTGGTTCCCCCGTGTTTCCCAACGCGAGGTGCATTCTGGGTAGGGTAGGCCCGCTGTCTCACAGGCGGGTGACACCCTAATAGCTTCAGAGATCAGGGGGCGAGCGAGGGGCCTTTCCCCTGGGCACACAGGCGTTCATCTGTGTGAACGCTCCCAGGAGACAAAATGAGAGCCCAGCAGCCTAAGAGAAGGATGGGAGGAGATAAACCAGGCCGATCATTATTATAATTCAATGCAGCAATGCCCTCTTCCACTCCCTCCTGTGTGGATTTAGTTGGGTACGGCAAAGATATTGTTTCACCGTGCCTTGGCTGGTTCAAGGCATAATCTGCGACGTTTCTACCCCCTGCTTGTGTACATGGAGTAGGTCGTAGTGGGGTTTTTGTCATTACCGTGTGAAAACGTCGAGTGGCTTTTGAGTGTCATTTGGTGTAACCCAGAGAGTCCTCATCCCCACCACGGCAGCAGCAGCGTTGGACGAGTACAGTGTGAGAGGTTTCCATGTTTGGAACCTGTCCAATGGTTGCATGCAAGGAGGAGTGGTTTTATGTACTGCTCTGTCGTAAAGTATTGCGTCGGCCTGGATGCAAGCAGAGAGCCAGTAAAGAACAACCCCTACTGGCAAATGGCTATAAGGTGATTGCTAATCAGAAGGTTAACATGCATCGACCTTCCCACCGGTTCTACAGACCCTTACCATTTGCCAAATCCAAGGTCTAGTATAATTGCTGGAAAGTGCACTAAATAGACACTGGGGGGAAGGGCTATAAAATAACGATGGCCCACAGTGTGGATTCTACTGCTGAGCCCATTAGGAAAAAATAATAAGGTCTGCTAAAAGCTGGAAAATTGCCATACACCAATCCTCGCTCACTGTACTATGTATGTATGTATGTATGTATGTATGGATGTATTTATTTATTCAACAGTTTTTACATTTTTCTTACCACAGACATGCGCAATTGTCGTCTGTGTGTGGAGAAGGACACCCATCTGCCTTACGGTGATGTATTCATGGTCTCTTCTGTGTGTTCCCCCGTCCTCCCCTCAGGGCCCTGAGCAGCCTCCCGGACGCCCGCGGCGAGGAGGAGGTCTGGGCCAGGTTCCTCTACAGGCAGTGGGTGGGACTCGGCTTGAGGGACGTCCGCCTGTCCAATCACACGGCGCTGCTCAGCCTGCCCGGCCCCGCCCCCAACACCATAACGGACGGCTCCACCAATCAGTGCTTCCTGCCCTGCGGCACGCCGTGCGACCAACCGGCCGGCGGCTACGCGCCCCGCCCGGAGCCCGCCTACGCCGCCTACTCGGCGGTGGGGAGTCTGGAGGTACGGTGACGTGGACGCCGGTGGTTGTGTCTCTGACCCTGTTACTGACCGGTGGATTCAAAGGTGACATATTATACCACCAGGTGTGAGTAGTGTGATTAGTGCGTTTTGAAAATATCTCTTCTGACACCACAAGTGGGCGTGTCCACCTAGATAGTGTGACGGACAGATGAGCAGCGTTTTGCTGCAGTCCACTGGGCAGGCTGGCAGACTGACCTATCCAGCGCAACGTCTAGGTGGACACGCCCACTTGTGGTGTCAGAAGAGGCATATTTTCAAAACGGCTCGTTACGGCTAATCAAACTCACACCCGGTGGTGTGTCACCTTTGAATGTTGCTGAGGGAAAATGAGATGCATGGAAACGGTTTATTAAAATTTTTGGGGTGGAATCCAGATCAAATTGTAAGCCTAAATTAAGGATCACAATCCAAACAAAAGGGGCTGATGATCAGGAGCCCTGTGGGTGTTTTTTCCCAGCTCACATTGAACTAGTATCAAGTGAGTGATGTGTGTGACGTATTAAACATGATGCACACCCACTTCAGTGATGTTCCACCTGAGCGACATTCACTGAACCCATGCAGCCCAACCCGAGAAGACAGTGCCCGCTGAAATAGAGAGAAAGTCTGCTGATTGAATATAGTGGGGCGTGTTATGGCGTGAGCACCCACAGAATGAACAGAATGTCCACCGCAATGCTTCAATTACATGGTGGGTAACCTGTTTGCCTCAGAAGGCACACCAGTTTGAACTCTAGCGATATGTTGAGCCCAGGCCTATTCCGGCCTCTCCCATATCCCATACCTACCCCATAAACCAGGTCTATCGCATATCCCATAGCTTAAGTATCAACAAGGTAATGCTGCAGTGTTGAATGTACATTGCTATGGCTATCTATTTGGTCTTAGTCGCATTGTTTTTTCTATTTATTTGTTTCATTCTTTTTTTGCCCTGCCAGCCGGCTTCAACACCAGCCTCACTGATTACTGGAACAATAATGTGTTTCCTGCCTAAACATTGTGCTGGCATGATACCATACATTGAACTTAATTAACAAAGCTTTATTTCCCTGAACATCTCTGCATGGTGCCACCGTTAATTAAACCACTGGCCTTTTAGCACTGCTCCCCGCTCACAGTGGGGGCGTTATGGTCTAATTTGCCATAAGGGCTCTTTGACTAAGCATATCTATTTTTCCTAGAATCAAATAGTGATCAAATCCCTACATTTTTGCACTATATTTTTTTAGAACCTAAACGGGATTAAAACAAAAAAAAGGCTTTTTTTTTCTTCTTCTGCTTACTCTGGACCTCCCGTCTTTCACGTATTTCCCCTTCTTCATGAGCCAACGCTGCTCCACCCCCAAGTGAAGCCCCCGTCCCTCTCCATTGTCCGGCGTCTCGGCGCCGTACGGCCGGCTCAACCCGGGTGACGCCGCGGGGGCAGAGCTCACGTCACTATCAGTTCACGGCTAAATGACTGGAAACTGACTTGAAAGGAGCTTGAAATGAACTGCACTTTATTCTCTTCTTAAGGTAACCAAAGGCCGCACGGAAAGGTTAAACTGAAGCCCGGAGGCTTCAATTTGATTAATTCCACGCCCACCCACCGTCCTCCCCCTCCTCTTAGTGCATGCACTACCTCATTTAACCTTCGTCTTCCCCCCTTCTTTGAACCCCTCTGTGCAGCCTCTTTTATATTGTCATAAGGTCTGCCTGGCTCTCCCCTGAGGCAGGATAAAAGGCAGGGGCACCGGTTTGAAAAAAAAAATAGAGAAAAAGGTGCTGCAGCCAAGGGGGCTGCCAGCTTTGAAAGTGTTGCAGCTTGACTGGGCTGTGGTTTCCCAGACCACAGCCCAGCGTGCCTCGAGCCTGCTCCAGAGGAAGTGTTGAAACAATGGTCGGGGTTCAAGCCTTTGTGTGCTCGGGTGGATGCTGTCATTTGTGTTGGGTGGAATCGTCTAAATCTTCGTCTAAAACTTTTTTCAGGCTCCGTTTTGTCCTCGCATTAATAGTGGATGCTAATCTTGATAGTTATGGCCTCATTAATATTAATGTTGTTGTTGTCCGTTATCATACTTTAACTATTTATATTTTAGAATCGCTCTCTGTATTCCTATTTTAGGAAAGGGGCGCAACCGCTCCAATTACAATGAATGCCTCTTAAACATGTATTCACATATAGGGTACAATTATGTGAACCCGCCTCTTTTCTGAACTGTGAACCGCCAAGGAAACGCTGACATTGTTTTAATCGGTTAGGAGGAGGCGTGCAATCTATGGTTGGTTCTGATTGCCAATTGTCCCTGTATATATCTTCATGGCCATGGTGTGTCAATCACATGGGCTGATATGTAACGTTGTATAATGGGTCATACTCAAGGGAACAATCTTTCCAATAGATAACGGAAAGAGGGTTTCACACAGCAAATGGCCTGCGGGCTTGCTTTCTCTCTCTCTCTCTTTCTCTCTCTCTCTCTCTAGCCTCTCTCTCCATCTCAATAGCTACGGCATGTCCTTCATCAACTTCAAGATAAGGGCAAAGGACCATCTTCACTGATTGCAACCAATCATAGCAGTATATCCAATATGTATGTTTATTTTTTTCAGTTCATTCAGCAATGAGAAGTTGAAGGTTATTGCTATTGTATTGTTGTTTTTTTCAGCTTGCACTCGCTCAGATAGACACACTTAAGAGATAAGGGAAATTAAAGAAATACCAAATAATTAAAGAGGGGTTTATTATCTGTCCTATGTACCTTGTGTAGCCTATCTCTTCATGGACGTTAGGACATGTGGGGAGTGGAGCTGATGTTTTTTAAGGATACACTCCTATTCTATCCTATATACACAATGCAGATGAAAAGTTACCCGTTTCTATTCATTTCCACCTCTCCCTTTCTCTCTCTTCCTTTTCCCCTCCATACCCTTTTGCTGGAGCCATCCATCTGACCGTTATCCACTCACCCGATAAGTCTAGCTGCAGACGGGGGCTCTCGCCATACATCGGCCAAAGATATCCCACGCTGCATGCACCATGTGACATGGCCTCCTCAAATTCATCGTATTGTCCTCCACTAAGCGACCTGCTGTCGGTTGCTCTGACCGGCAGTAAGACGATGTGCATCCGGATCAGTGTGGCTTGTTTATGGGAGTTGCACATGCAAGGAGTTGACTGTTTTCGACTGTAGTCCAAAAAACACAAGCAAACATACAAAAACAACTGTATATTATATAATTAAAGCTAAATCTGATATTAAACAATGTATCCAGGTTACATCTAAAATCTGTTTAAAAACAACGTGTGCCACTCTCAAACTCCTGACCCATTTCTCCACACTTTGGCACTTTCTCTGTACTCTAAAACCTTTGTTGTATTACATGAAGGACAGCTAGTGATGATGCAAAAAAGGACACATTCACTTCCCTTCCCTGACCCAGTGGGACAGGATCAACGGAAGGTAAAAGGGTGTAGAAAGCCCCAAAATTTATTATGAAAGTCAACATCACAGAATGTAAAAGCTCACTGAGGCTTTTTAAGTGCTCACTTTGTCTGAGGACAAAGAGGAGAGAGGATGGGGAAACAGCAAAGCACCTTCAACGGAGCCCCGTTTTGATGGCCTCACTTTGTGTGTCCTCTATTATATTAACTTTGAACATTGACTTTGTACAAAATGTTTTTACAGTGTCCATACCACATCATGAGCCCTGGCACGTTAATGCATTAGCAAACGCATACGTTGATGCATTTGTGGAGCATATTTTAGTGGAATGTTCTAGTACCCTTCTATCTCTCTACGTACGAGGGACAGACAGAGGAACACATGATGGAGAGAGAGAGAGAGAAAGAGCTCTGAGGGCTGTAGGGAATTGTGGATGGCTGTCCCTTCCTCTGCGCTGTCTGACATAATGACAGACTGTGGTTGTGATGGCACTTAAGCTGCTTGATGGGATAATGGTGAATTATAGGTCGCAGCAAGAGGCAGTCTGTCATCATCCAACAGAGAAAACAATCTGTAAAGCCCCGTCCTGTTCCCTGGCAAAAAAAAAAACCCAAAAAAACCTTTATTTTCATTTCTCACTACTCAGGCACAATCTATACCTTTCCTGTGTGGTTCATCTCCCTCCGCCCTCCCAGTCCCTGCTTCTCCGGTTCAAAGCGATGTAAGCCGTTATCAGATGGAATGGCCATGCCTTGAGCATCAGCTGGCAGTGAAATACTTGTTTTGACACTTGAGGAGTATTTCCCCCCATGCAGCTGTTTCGGCGGGTAAACAATGAGCCCCCTACTCCAGGGACTGTAGCATCGATACCAATCCAGAAGTGTGCACTCCAAACGCAGAGCGCTGTGCCGCCATTACTCTACGATGTCCCTGTTAACACAGCACTATTTAAAGCATTTATTTGGGGAATTCTAACTGAAGGATGGGATATATAGGATGGACAATCTTTTCCTGTACTTTTTTCTTGTTTTCTTGCACAAGAAGTTTAAAATGACTGGATTTTAAGGACGTTAAAATGTACCAGAGATCCGTGTGCCTCATCAAGGTCCCCACTGGTAACTCTAAAGGCCGTCCATCCTCATATCACCACCTACACACGCACCTATGAAATGTGGAGGGAGTCAATGCACATTCAGCACTTATCCTAATATATGCAGTATGTTACATGACTGGGATGAGAGAGAGAGAGAGAGAGAGACATTGTATACAGAAAAAAAACAAGATTCAATGTACAGACACCTTATTATTGCATTATGTCACCAAGAACCGAAAGTTGATCCGATGTATTTACTATAGTAGCTGTCAATCAACGTGCCTCACATGTATACACACCACATCATGGTGTGTGTGTGTGTGTGTGTGTCTGTGTCTGTGTCTGTGTCTGTGTGTGTGTGTGTGTGTGTGTGTGTGTGTGTGTGTGTGTGGTTAGGGTTAGGGCACGTGTGTGTGTGTTGGTGATATAAGCGAGATAAAGAGAGGGAGAGATGGATTCCATTTAGGCAGAGCCCGGTCCAATTTTTCTGTATTTGAATTTGCTGTTCTTTTCCCACAAGCCGCAGTTTAAATGAAGGTCTTTTATGATGCAAATGCAGGCAGAGGCGATAAATCTTTTTCTCGCCGTTCTTTTCTTGCCTCTCTCCACAGCTACTTTCCCCTGATGCAACAAAGTTGGGCTCTCTCTCTCTCTATATATTCCCTACTCTCTCTCTCTCTATATATATATATATATATTCCCTTCTCTCTCTATATATATATATATATATATATTCCCTTCTCTCTCTCTCTCTCTCTCTCTCTCTCTCTCTCTCTCTCTCTCTCTCTCTCTCTCTCTCTCTCTGCAGCATCGCGTAACACTCACCCCCAGGCCACATGAAAAATGAATCAGACCAGGTGATGGAGAATGGGAGAGAGGAGGGGGGGAGGGGTAGGCTGGTGGCAGCAGCAGAATTCAAGAGGGATGGCAACACTTAGAGAGAGAGATAGACAGGGAGGGATAGAACGAGAGCGGGAGACTTGGGGAGAGAGAGAGAGAATTAGAGAGCGAATCAGAGAGAAAGAGAGAGCGAGGCTTGGGGAGAGAGAGAGCGAGCGAGAATTACAGAAAGAGCGACAGAATGCGAGAGAGAGAGCGAGGGGAAAGAGACTTTGGTCATGAGACCAAAAAAACAACTTGGTTAAGGTTAGGGTTAGTCAGGGTCACTTTAATTGTGGTCGACATCTCCTCTCCACACAAACCTGTATCGTCGGCCTTGAGCGTCAAAGCCACCCCCAGCCACACGCATGCTGATAGGAAACACCCATGAGCCCGGTCAGCAAAATTTGACGAAACGCTTCGCTCAAGTCCATAGCAATTACCAGGACACTCGTAACGGTGATGAAGCGGAAAATGTAAATCAATGCAAAGGAGATCCGTGGGAGTGTGTGTCCCCACCCTCTTGCCACGTTTCAGCCACCCCTGTATTTTAGCTTTATTAAGGCTGAAACCCCCTGTCTCTGTCTCCATCGTTCTGTCTCTGTGACTCCCTGCAGGCAGCGGTGGTGGACGTCGAGTACGGCACCGCTGATCGCTTGAGGCGAGCCGGCGGAAACGTCAATCTCACCGGCCGGATAGCGCTGCTGAAACTAGGTCAAGCACCCCTGCTTTACAAGGTGAGAGAAACAAAATGTCGCCAAAATTGGAGAACGACTTGAATAATGCCCCTCTTCTGTTGGTTTGTGGGCTGATACGAAATCTGGAGAAGATCATTTTAGCCTGAACCTGCAACGAAACACAAAGAAAACAAAGGTGCAGGCAATGTTAGGAATCCTCTCTGTATGTTGTAATAGCCGTCATGTTGGACATGGCGTAGTGCCTGCCTGTCCGTCCCCCATTTACACATTTGCAAACCAAATCATAACCATCCTGCTGTTTTACGAATTAAAATTCAGTAATCCAGTGAGTGAGAGACGGAGAGCATGGGCCCCTCTCACACATTGTCATACCACACGGACCCCTCCATTTATCATAACCAAGTACCCTGTGCCACTTGCATGTCGTCCCCTTGCTGGTCTATTTGTTGCAGTGGTGTTTGAGTGGACCCGCCTGTTCGATCACTCCAGATAACATTTGTGAGTAGATAATGGATTCGGCGGGTTTATTATCCCCGAGGATGTTTGTCATGGTGCAGTGTTTTTCGCGGCTGTTTTCTTTTTTTCATTTTTTTTTTGTACTCTGCTCAAAGCAATTTACGCGTCAATTTGATTTTAAAAATGTGCTGTGGTCACACATATACACAGATATGCATGCATGCACATAGACAAAGCAACAAAACACTCACCCACACACTGTCCTTAACGGACTGCGATTGAATGGAACCCAGATTAGACCGACATTTAATTAGACAGTCGTCATTCAACGTGGAATAGCTCTACGCATTGTTGCACAAACCATTGTAAGTGTATTTAGCTAAAACACAATTGTGTGTGTGTGTGTGTGTGTGTGTGTGTGTGTGTGTGTGTGTGTGTGTGTGTGTGTGTGTGTGTGTGTGTG
>JAOPUD010000019.1:13864889-13879711 GCA_027122715.1 Trisopterus minutus
CCCCCCCCCCCCCCACACACACACACACACACACACACACACACACACACACTCCCCTCCCTAGCTACCCTATCTGGAAGAGTGAGAAAACAGAGCTCAAGTTGCAGCAGCCCCCTCCTCCCCCCCCATGTTAATTTCTGAACCGTCTGACAGGTGGACCTTTTCATTTGGTCTCCTGGGTTATTTAGAGTACCCTGACTGAGTCAGGAAAAGATGTAGTCATTAGCATATTTATTTAAATAGGTTGCGGTACACGGTTTAAAAGGAAGAAAAAAAAAAATACGAGAGAAGAAAGCAAAAGGAAGAACAGGCAGGTGGGGTAGTGGGGGTGACGCGGCGGCGAGCAGCAGCGGTCCAGGCGGACTGTAGTGGCAGTGTTGTCACCGGCTGAATGTCATCGCTGCTGCTGTGACAGTTAAGGAGTCGTATTAAACCCTGTTTGTGTCCGATCCACCCTAACATATGCATTGTTTTATTTTCCCATCGATGCCTAATGAAGGACTCGTCAAAGTTAAAATGTCACCCGTCCCGTTCATTAGACATTCTTATGAAGCGCGTCACCCAATGGGTGGCTGTTTATTTGTTTGTCTTGTTTTTTATGTGAATGTGAGTCTTATTGGTCACAGTGAAAGGCCTGTTAGGCAGTTAAACATTATTGATATGCCTTGTCTTATGAAACAGTTCTGATGGCGTTGTTAACCGGCCCTCGCGAGGGTCGGTCACTCAACCTTGAAGGTAAGGCACATGGAACTTAGGGATCGGGATGATGAATTATGCTCTTTAGCCGTCACACACAACATACAAACCAACAAAGAAACAAGCCTTTCACCCATACATACAAAAACATTGCAGATGTGGGTTTACCAACTTTAAACTCCTCCACCATCTGAAAGGGCTGACGACGTGAGAGCACTAAAGCGCTGACCTAGTCGCCTCATATAGCCGTTTGTTATTATTATCGGACCACGGGTTTGGCTGTGTTGCTTTGGGCGCACTCTGCAGGGAGTCCTCCACTTCATAAGTAGCCGGTGAGCTGTTTAGCCGAGCACAACTGGAATGGCTTAGGCGAGAAGGTGGCATTATCATGGCTGTTGACTGAATAATGCACAGAGGTTAAAGCTCCTAAAAGCTTCTCCCTGTGATTTATTAACGTCTGCCTGCAGATAGGGATGGATTATGGTCTGCCGCCGCTGCAGGGTTACAAACACCATGACGGCCCATAACAGTCACGCAGGATTAATAGGGACGAGGGAGGGCAGAATTCAAAGCATTAAAACGTTATATTGTGCGTGAAACGCTTATAATGTGTCTTTCATGATGAATGCCCACACAAATTAAGGCTTCATTAGCTAGACAAAAACAAATGGCTCATGTCCATTAGCCTGGATTTAAGTCGAGGTTGGAACACTGAATGCATCATTATTTGTTTTTTATTTCTTATGGTCATGCTTTGGTGTGCAGCAGAATGACTTACAATTGGTACGTTTGTCATATTTCGGCTCATAAAATAACAAAAAATCAGCTCGTCTTCATTAGTTTTTTGGGTTAACGCCGTTTCATGTTTTTGGTTGAGCAAGAAAGACAATTAAGAGAACACATCGTTTTTGACAGTAGTTTGTCGGCTACATATTCTGCAACATATAGGCCCTATATTATAGGAGCATTCACCATACTAATGAGACTCATTGAGTTAAAATGAAATCTCACTCACCCGTGCGGAACGCACACGGTCTGAATATACTGCAAGTTCCAAAGTGTGTAAGCGATCAATCAAACTGTAAAGAGGTTTTTGGGAGAGAAAACTATGTGTGCAACCTTTGGCAGTTTCACTGTTTGCAGCTTTCCTCTAGGGGGCATGTTGTGAATGTTACATGCCCCCCCCCCCCATCAGATTCTAAATCAGGGCAGATCTCATACACCAGCTTACCCGTCATCAGACCGTTCCAGTGCCAAAAGGGTATTGTGAGTTCAAACATTGACGTGTTCCCGTAAAAGTAACTGCTGAGCACACATGCATTGCACACTGTTTTACCAACTCCAAAACAGTCGTTGCATCAAGTTGTGCCATCTAAAACTGAGTTTTTGTTGAGACCTGAAACCTTTTCTTTGGCTGTGGTTATCAACCAAGGCTAAACATGGGAGCCATTCAACAGTCAACAGTTGTTGGAATTCCTCATACCTTTTTCGCAACATTTTTTATTTTCAACAAATCTCGCCAGTTTATGCCAGGAAGTAGTCAGGACCCATTTGTCTGTCTAGAGGTGAAGGTCTCCTCGTCTCCTGGCTCTGTCGTTCTCCATCACCCCTCATGATGTCTGCCATCTGGAGCTGGAAGGGTCCAGGCTTCGCTCTACAGATGTTCTCCGTGCATGCTTCCTGCAACCTGATGATCCTATTGCTCACCGCATTGCCCCAGCCTGAGATCTCCGGCTGTCCGGAAATGTGCCAGAGTGCTCCATACACAACACAAGTCTTCACCTGTCACCGGTCCTGTCCGTCAGGGCAGAGTCCTGCTTCTGCCGACCTGGTGGCAAGTTCCTGTTCTTGGCCTCCTTGATTGATGATCCCTAGTAGTCTTTCCGCCCTGCCTTCTCCAGATAGTGGCAGCCGCTCCTGATGTCAGCCCCTCTAAATTATTTGACAGAATACATATTGTGCTCCCTGAGCCACAGAGTGATATACCAATGTGTAGACACAGATATGTCAGTCTTCCTATCAGGCCTTTGAAGAACCTGTGCTATATGCATTTGCTGTCCCAACCATCACCAGTGCCCGAGCCTTTGGCAGTACATTCAGACATATATTTACACTAGTCCACAATGCATCCTGTCACACACTCGCGAGCTCCGACATGCATCTTGCCGCCGCGTTTCGCCAGCGTTCCATCACGCAGCTCGAGTGTATGTTTAACCCAAATAAAGCAGCACAGTTGACCTTCATTACTCAACTCCAATGGCTTCCAGAATGCTCCACTCTCGGTCTCCCTGGTCCCAAGAGGGAGTCTGAGGGAGGGGGTGAGGGGGGGGGAGGGGGAGAGCATCGGGTGAGCAGCCAAGCCTCAAATTGACTCGCCTTGGCTCACACTGGCAACCATGTATTTCAGAGGCAATAGGCATGCAGATAAGACGGTGTGTCTGGAAATACATGTGGATAGAGGTGTGTGTGCGTGTGTGTGTGTGTGTGTGTGTGTGTGTCCAGACATGAGAGCCTATCACAGCGCTCAATCAATACCATTCTGGAAATGTGTGGCGAAGTCTCTGTTTGGTTTGGCAGACAGGGCAAACAGAACCCCCCCCCCCTGTTAAGGAGACGACGGTGACAGAACGAGGTGTGGTTTTAGTCATGCACACACCTCACTGCCGTGTGTAACTGCCACTACACTGTATCGCCAGCTGCGAAGGAAACGGCAAGTTTCTGTGTGGATGTGCTTGTGGGTGAAACGGATACCTCCTCAATAGGAAAGCCTTTCTTTGTGTTTGCCTGTGCTGGAATGCCGTTTTTTTAAATTGCATTTGCATTCCTGAATGTGATTCTCTAGTGTTGCCTCGACTTAGTCTAAACGGTGTTCACGTTGTGGCATGCTATTGATTTATGTCTCTCCGCGAGTCACTCTAATCACCATTGAATATCCATGTTGTACCATAACTATCTGTCATTTAGCCAAGAGCTGTTTTATGTTCATTTATTCAAATGCATTGACGTACATATATAGTAGCAATTTATCCGAGACGATGCATTGGGATCAAATGTCTACAGTATTAAGGTTGGATGAAACGCATACTTTAAAAAGCATGCATTTTGCCTAAATTGGACTGGGTTGCTGTGAACTATTTCTAGATTAAAAGCTTTCAGAACTTGTTTGTTTTTAGTCTGAGAAGTTAAGCATGTGAGTGTATAATGTATTAGTGAAGTATTGTAGTATTAATAGTATTTATTAGTTGTCATAGTGCTCCCTACCTATACCTATACTATATGTGCTTACAAATCAACACGTTAATCTTGTTTTATATTTAAAAATATTAATTTGACAATCAAAAATGCGTTGATCAAGGGCATTTTCTCATCAATCAAACATGAATGTTACATTTCTAGTGTCGAAATCGATTTACCGGTATATATTAAAATGAATACTACAAAAAATATTTTTTTCTTTTTAATATAACATATTATAATTAACATTTTATACAAAAGCAGCTTAAATCAAAAACCGTTTTGAGAAATGTTGTGAGGTTATAAAAAAAAGAACTGCCTAATATTAATAGGCAGTGCTTTCAGCATTTAAAAGGATGTTTCGATTTTACCTCTCCAGAGTTCCTTGGTATTGGATGAAGGCCGCTCTTTTTCTTGAATGTCCAGGCCTGTCCTGTTAGCAGACAGCACCTGAGGACCTACTATAACAATGTCATATCACATATCCCCCTGCCTGTCCCCAACCTAAGGATCACAGGAGCCTCTGAACAAATCCCGGTTGATTTATGATGCTGTACTGTGTGCTGCATTGTACAACGCGGCTCCATATGGTTAAAGGTTCATTTCACTCAGATGACATCAACCTCATGATGAAATGTGAGAACAAAATCACATAAAAATAGTGAGGACTACTAAATGCCACATCTATTTCATAGTGTTCTGCATTTGCCATTCTTATACCCATATTTGATCAGATTCTTGCTTTCTTCTGATTGTACGCGCATGCTTATGATACCACGCGATAACAGTACATGGAAGGGAACACTTACATTTCTGAAGTACAAATATAACAATAACTATAAGTGGGGCAACTAGTTAGTAGTTATGTATCTTCAGCAATATCTTCACACCGTCACTCTCTATCTTAAAAACAGTCAGAGCTCTGGATATCTCCAGTCCCTCTGACGAGCAGTGTGAAATCAGCTCCCCCGGTTTGGAGAGATAATGCACACCGTTAAGAGGCAGTGTTTCTTCGCTACGGGCTACGATGATTCACACAGCAGGTGTTGTCTTTCGTTGTTATGCTGCTCCTCACCAGCCTTCTGCTTTCATCGCAGTCTCTTTCACAGCGTCCACTTGACGCTGATGATTAAATCAGAAGCATCATGATACAAAGACAAGGGACCCCTTTAGGTGTTTGTCTGATCATTCTTGGTTGTGTCTTTAGTAATCTCACTGGGCGATAGTCTCGCCTCAAGAACATGGTTGCGTTCCCCACCCGACTCATTGCTAGTCGGCTGCTGAATTCTGTGTGTCTCGTTGCACTTTCATTCAAGATAAAGTGTGCGTGCGTGTGTGTGCGTGCGCTCGCACGCTCACGTGTGTGTGCGTGCACAGTCCCTCCTTTCACTGACTGTGAATCCCTATTCCGAGCCTGATCCCCTCTCTGTGTCCTCCTAAATCTTCTACCTGCCAGGCTGAATGGTAATAGGCCAAATATTTCCCACATGTCCGCCCAGCGGTTCTGTAGGAGGCCTGGCCTGGACGTGACTGTGTTAGGGTATTACTGCTCAGATCTGCTTATTTTGCAATTTCTTCATTTTGAAATACACGTGCAAAGTGAAAATACTGCGTAATATATTGAAAACGGGCAATAATACATCGACCAGGATAAATACGCAAAGAAGATTTCTCTCGAGGCAGTTGGAAGCTGTATAGCGGCAGCTGTATAGTGTGTCGCATCATCCACATAATTTGCCATTGTTCTCCGTGTGCTCTCGCGGAAAGAAAAAAATATTCAAAATTAATTTCACTCTTAGCGTCAGTTACGAGCATATTTTAAACACCAGGTCGCAGAAGGGCAGTTTATGGTCACAGGTTTCTTCTGGTAAGCCTCCGCTGATTGCAGGTCGGGAAGAGTTTCAGCTTGATTCCAATAGTCGGGAATCGGCAGGAGAGGGTGTGCGGGACGAGACTTAGAGCTTCCTACGAGGATACGGAGACAAACCAATGTTTAAATAATAAGTTCAACCTCAGTGCAGCACAATAGCACACGATACTGGCTTTATGCATTCACAAATGAAAACATGCACGTGCGTGTGCGCATACTCACCAATACCCTTATACATGGCTTGCAATTATCCCCCCCTCCCCCCCCAATCAACATTGCATGCATTGTAATGCAAATGTTGCCATGGAAATTGCCGAGCCAGAAGGCAACAGCAGGTTTTAATTGAGCCAGGAGTGAGTGAACTCTCACATTTGAGGTCCATGTTCATCAAGAATGATTACATGTGATAATGAGATTTCTATCTCGGCTCATAGAAAAGGCAGACTAAAGCAGAGATAATTGTGTGCCGCCTGTCGCAGAGCTGGACACGGTTGTGCGTCCGCACCAACAGAGTCACGAGAAAGGACACATTTCTGGCCATGCTGACAAATGGCTGACAAAAGTGCTTCGCTCCACAGAATTTCAGCGACCGCTCTAATCAAATCCAAACATTTGCTAACAGGAGCTCTCATCATTCCTTTTAGGGAAGAAGTAAACCCATATTCCTTCCTTATTAAATACATCTTCTGGGGGTCTTTCCACAGCTACCTGGGCTTTTGAGTGCGCCCACGTTTTTAGGTGGCTTGCTTTAATACTTTTGACACCTGTGTGAGCAACCCGCTACTATCCAATGGTATCTTGTTCAACATCAAATTCCACATTTGCTTCAGTGTAAACACACACGTCACTGTGTTTCAAGACATTGCTTCTTATGATAATGCATTGCTTCTTATGACAATCTACCTTGTCCTAATGAATGTCGCCCCTCATTTGTACGTGTGGTTTCATTTGAAATGTCTAATATTTCCTATTTTGTTTTTGCGGAAGTCAACCAAGTAACACATAACTGTTTATTCTTCGATTTAGTTTTGCGGGCAAAATCGAGAAGAAGCAAATCAAAACATCTGTTGCCTTGGCTTAACTGAAAAGTGTGCTAGCTGTTGTTTGATGCAATTTTGGTGTGGTGTGATGTTACATTGTACCCAGATAACGCCCCCCCCGTTAAACTTTCCTTTGGGCACATTTTCTTGGTTTCCACGTGACACATCTTTGTGCTTGTGACATGGCTGGTTGTAATCTGGTTGTAATCTGGTTGTAATCTGGTTGTAATCTGGTTGTGCGAGTAAAGGTAGGCAGTGTCCAATTTTAAGAACCCGATTACCAAGGACAACGTTGTTAAAGGGCTGGCCCCAACAACCTCCTGCCGTCGTCTGGAGGTATGCATCATCACATCGAAGGTTGCGCGAGGACATGCATCCTGGAGTTTGAGACTGAACGGCCAGGGTCTGCTTCCCGCTGTCCTGTGAAGGAAAGCAAAAAAAAAGCAACGCACAATATCAGCGTAATTAACTAACTGAAAGAAGATGATTGGGTAACATGTTCATTAGCAGGGGATAATATCTCTCAGGAGAAGCAGGTATGTGTGTTTATGAAGAAGCTCATGTGGAGTGTTGAATGTTGAATGGGCTTCTAGTGGATAGGGGTTGATGGTTGATCACAAGCGTATCACATTTTGAAGCCAGCCCCCTTAGAACTTTCTGGGGTGCACCAAAAGCCTGGTTGGGTGTGAAAATGACCCCAGCGGTGATATTAAGCGAAAAACACTGAAACTGCTGTGAATCATCGATCCGTCAACCGCAAACGTTCAACTCTGCAGTCCGTGTGGCTAAACAATATTAAACGATTGCTGAGTTCATCTTTGAGATGTTTGGATATTTTCTGGCATATCTGGTGGAAATCCAAGGGACTGGAACTTGGGGTTATTACTTTAAAAAACACCTGAATTCACCTGAGATCACAATTACCTGTTACCGTATGACTTACCAACATGAATTGTTGAGGACAGGTTGTTAGGCTCTGCATCACGACTGACAGCAGTGTTACACTGTATCCGACATCGCTGAAGCGCTGTAGTAAAAAGTGAACAGCCATCCAGACGGTTTCTGCCATATTGAGTGCAGTTTTTTAATGGGCGGCTTCTAATCTGATTGGCAGGTCAATTTTGAAGTGTATTTGTTGCCTGTGTTGATCGGATAAGATAATAAGGCACCTGACGTTTTTTTGATTGACGAGGTGCTTCATTTTAAAGCAATGGAAATATTACGAAGTGACGTTACGTTATTGTATCTCACTCTGGGTGATCATGATTGATATCGCCGACTCCATCAATTAGAGTGGCCAGCATGTGATGGTTCGGGTTAGCTGCGTTCAGCCGGACCTTTCTTGTTCTTCATGTCTGGTACATCAGAAGACAATCTGGGTCAGCCATTAAATGTTCAAGGTCACCAGCTAGAGAATGCCATCTGACCTTGAAAAAATAAAAGCTTACCACTGGAAGGTAGAGGTTATTATTTGGTTTAATGTTTAGAACTGTGTATTCTGGTGCTAAAATCATTATTTAAGTAATAATTGTTGATGGTTTATTTTAAGTTTAATAGCTTGAATAATGATGGAAGCATTTTGGATAATCTAAGAACATATCTCGACAACATACAAAACAGGTCTAGTCATTTTTAGATAGTTTCATGCGGAAAATGGACAGATTATACCTTTAATTAAAAATCTGATGAAGATTTAAACAAGTATGTGGTTAGTCATGATTATTATCAACCTCTTTCTGGTAACTCGTTTTTGTGTTTTGTGTTCATCCAAATGTTAAATGAAATGTGCAACAACGGAAATGATCATTACTCGCAGACAGTGCATGCAGGTTGTTAATGTGATATACTTTTACTTTAATATCCAAATCATAATTTCCTCCTTATCTCTGAATTCTAAATAAATCCCAAATTTATCCGGTGGAACCACCATTTTCTCTCTCTCGGCTGCTATTTTTGCCGTGTAAGATGATCCATACTTTGTTCCAACTTTGTGACCAATCCATACTCTTCGCTTCAGTCACGCAGACGAGTTCAGCAGCCCTTGAAGTAATCTCTCGCCTAGATCCTTTGAAGCATCACACGTACACACCCATACCCCCACACACACACACACACACACACACACACACACACACACACACACATAGGCACAAACCTACACCCCAAACCTTGTAGTTAATACCTATTTCTGTTGGCTGGTGGGGAGTGTGTCACCACGGCAACTGAAGACGATTGATAATCCGTGAAAGACGGAGAGGAGGAGAGGAAAAGAAGGTGACTGACATGGGGATGGGTAGCAGATATGGTAGTGGGAGGATTGGAGGTGTGGCATACAAGGGAACATCGTGCATAAAGGAAGGGATGTGGGAAGGAAAAAGGTAAGACACGGTTTTGGTGGGAAGGTGGGGTTGAAGAAGATAAAGCAAAAGCTGTGGGAGGAGAAAAAAAAAGTAGCAAGAGTTCACGACGAGGACCCAAATGCTGAAACTTGGAAGCAAGTTAAAAAATAAAGACGTAATTTCAAACGAGGCAGAAGCACAAAACAGGGTTAGGGCAAACATAGTAAAAAAAATAGTAAAAGTAAAACACTTACAGAAACAGCGATAACAAACTCGCAAGATAAGAGAATCCAAGAGACACATATGACTCATAGGGCCCTTGCACACAGTGCAATTTACATTCTACACCAACGCATGCATCGTTGCTAGTTTCCGACCGGCGCAAAGCTGCTTTTCCCCCGCAGCAAACTCTGGCCACTACACTTGCACCCTGGAGAGGCGTGTCGGTGAAAAAGCAGAGGCGTGTTCCGGCGCAAATGATACTTGGTACTATTTTTGTGATCCAAAAAGCCATTGCGCCACTGATCACAAATACCTGGTCTAACTGCACCAGCCGATAGCGTTGGTGTTGCTATTTTGACGCGCCTTGGCAGGTCAGAACTGCAACATAAGCACGCACAGCTCAAACATTAGCCTAATCAATGCATCTGCAAACACCGTACAGCAAACACATTTTTTCTTGACACAGACATTGTGTATAAGCCCATAACTTCTAGGATTGATGAGTATTTGATCGTGAGAAAACGCGGGAAGTTTTCCCGCGAGTGAGTGTTTCAAACAATGAATGAATGCGGGTGATGTTTGGTGCGCAATTCAACAATATGTGGGCATCTATCTGTTTAAACACACACAAACTAAACAAGTAACGCATAATACAGTCCATAGCAATGTATAGTAGGGAGACACATATTACCAACCCAAGTCGATAACGATAATGTATACAATACTGGTAGCAAACTATGTTTGTTAATGTATTGCCGCATATGATTAAATAGACCCAGAGTTGCAGCCACACTGCATATCATATATGTGTCAAGTTCTCTGCTTTGCTGAAATTAGGCCTATTAGGCCTATTGTTTGGCCATACACAGCCATTTCGAGTTTTATGCATGCTCTCAACTGCTCTCAACTGTCAAATTAAAATGCGCTGGCTCTTAAAGGGGATGGGAGATGGAACTCTCATTGGTTTATTGCACGTTTTGCCCAAAATACACCGACGGGTCATTAAGCTACCTCAGACCAACCCATTTTAGATTTGGCTATAATAGTAACAGCGCCGTTTCATACTTGCGTTTCAGACTGTTAAAATAATGCCCATTGTGTCAATATCTAAGGAAATCCTAACCCAACTGTAAGAAACTGGATAGACCAGACTGTACATATACATGATATACAAGTGAAAAACATGGACTTGGAGATCAACCAATGTTGTCGTAGAGCCACTTGGACATTTATTTGTATTTAACATGTTCATGAACAGGTAACGCCCCATTGTGTTAACGTCAAATCAAAGAATCGATCGATTATCTATCCACCCATACTCTATGAGGGCTGGTGAGCAAACAACAATGTATAATTTCTAACAATGCTATGCATCACAGAAATAAATAATATTTTCATTATTATTAAGTAACTTTTGCATAGCATCCCTGAAATGAAACATGGGGTGCTGAAACCTGGACACTGACTGCAATAGTCATGTGAATAGTTGCGCACCTATTGAGCTTTGGATGTCAACCTCATTTAATTTGTGTTGCGGTACATTGTGTTTTTACAATTACACAATCATGGAGTGCTGCCACAATCAACGTCTGCCATTAAGAACATACAGAGGACTACCAGTACTTGTGTTATGAGTTTCACTGGAACCACAATATAACAATGTGTAGGTTGAGGTTAATGGTCCCAAGGAACCCCCAAATAGCACTTTTTGTATTTGTGTTGTATTGTTGTACTTTTCAATATCAGGGGACATGCCTAAACCTCTATGTGCTGTAAATAAGCTGCTTGTAAAACAATATAAATGGAATATATTCGGTTGCAAGCATTTTATATACAGCGAGCTTTATCTTTAACCACAAATGTCAGGAATCTAAAGCCATTCAAATCTCATTCAGATCTCCTTGCACGCATTTCTCCCCACTCAATACCTATTTCCTATTTCCACTTCTCTCTTTTTGCCTTCCTTACCCTGCTCTCTGTCCATTCACCCTTTTTTAATAACTCTCTCTGCCCATCCATCCATCCATCCAGCTCCTTGTTTGCTTGCTCTTCCTCCTCCCTTCTTCCTCTCTATCTGGCGTTCAGTGAGGCAGACGGCTGTTGATTAGTGTTCCACTTCCTCCGCTTGTAAATCTGTCTTTTTCATCGCATGTATTATCAGATCCCTGGAAGAGCTTGTGTACATGTGAGTGTTGTTTCTAAAATTGTGTGTGTGTGTGTGTGTGTGTGTGTGTGTGTGTGTGTGTGTGTGTGTGTGTGTGTGTGTGTGTGTGTGTGTGTTTTCATTTGTGTGCTATTCTTGTTTGTATGTAGCAATAGAGACAGCCTTGTGTTGGACGACCACCAAGAGTGATCAAAGTATGGACGTGAATGTATTCCAGCTTGTATGCACTGCAGGAGGGTCCTCTCCGCTCCTCCACTCACATAATTGGTGGCACTACAGTGTGCGGAGCTTAAAGACACACACAAACACATACGCACACTCACTGGTGTAAAATGAACTCAATATTGTTTTGGTTAATACCGATTTTTTCAAGTATCAAAGTGGAAATTATCCATGCAGCTGGGTAATTTTAACGACAATTTGGCTTTGGTTCATATTCCAAATCAAAAATATTTTGCCTAACTTTGAGTGTAAACAGATTTTTCTTTGAAAAGAAAATTGACTAGACAGACATGTGTGATGCTATTTAATTCCCTCCCTGAATCCTAGATGCGTAGTTATTGGTGTTATCTTCCAATCCAATTATTGTTTTTTTCGGGGGTGCTGGGAGGTAACCCCTCAAACTAGTACCTTGGCATTTGAAAATACAAGACCAGTTTGGCACATTAGGACCGTACAACAGGCCCTTCTAGGCTGGGTGTTGGTATTTAAGCAGCTTATAATTACTCAGTACTTTGTGTTGAAAGATTTATGATTTATTATTTATGTCCACAAGTGAAATATGTAAGTTAATAAGTTAAACAAAGACTGCAATATTATTTCATTTTTTCTGGGAAGCCTTCTAAATTATATAGAAAACTCAATGCATTATTCATTATTGTTCTACATTGCATTTCCCAAATTAGCTTCTTGCGTTGGCGTTGCTGATGTTTGCCTATGGAGTTGAGTGTTGAAGCCCAATCTAGCATTAGGCTTAATGGACAGCTCGGATTCTCCACCTTGACACTGCACTTCAAGTTCAAACAATTTCAACTTAGACCCAGGTGACGCTGGCCTCTCAAAGTGCATCTAACAAGATCAAAGTGCATCTAATAAGATCAAAGCTTTGTTTGACGTGCGCAAACCAAAAGCATCTTAACACCAACAACTTTGTTAATTTCGAAACCTGTCGTCCTTTATGAGTTTAAAGCGCTGAACTCCCATCTGATTGGCTGGCTATAATCTGGACACCCGTCCTAGCGTTAAAGCACTTGCTGACCCTCGTCATATGTTGACATGCTTTAGAATTCAGATTGACATGTCAAGGTTTCCCCAAAGATTCTGGAAGATGTCCCCACCCTGCTAAGCAATATGGTTGTGAGGGATCGATGATATTCGTAGGACCTTGTTTACTGTGTGACAAGTGGAATAAACTGATGTGACCTCTGAACCTCGTAAAAACATTGGGTTGGGTCTCGAGTCGTCTTGAGTGGGATGGGTGATGCTTAATACGCTGTTATGGTGCTATTACTTTGACATATTCATGAGCGGTTTGCCAACCACCTATTTATATGGCTTCCAAATGTGGCCTCACTTAAAGAAATGAACTACAGGAATTGATATGAATAAGCAAACAGCAACAGCTGTTATAAGCCAACTGCTGATACGCTGAGTGCTTTGCGACTAAATTGGTTCCCTTTTTTTTTTGCATGGAATTGATTATGTTTTGATATCCCTGTGCTGCTGTGATGTCCGGTCCAGGAAATAACTAATTCTTCTCTAATGATGATGGAGTTTTAATGAAAGCTTTAATGACGCTCTGAAAACTCCCCCTGCTTAACTGTCACCATCAGCCAAAAAAACATTGCGCCACAGAAAGCGAATGACATTAGCAGAGAAAGCACAGACAGAGAGAGAGAGAGAGAGACAGACACTTGGGGGTTAAGGCAAGAAAACGGAAAACAAGACTGAACTGAAACCACTATAAGTGGTTTTGCTCATTGTCTGGTATGTGGCTCATTAACAGCTAGAAAGAGGGCTAATGCTACATCAAGTGCTTCATATCCCCCCGCCACCAGAGCCATTGCTATTGGCGAATACACCAAGGTACGCAGCATAACTTGTTAGTAATGATGACACACACACTGCCCATCAGTGTTGTTTTTACTTTGCGTCTAACTTAGTGGTAACTTTGTACATGTAATCTATTTCAGCTAGCTCTTAGCTTCAAATGACCTGGTGTCATCTGAAGTCAATGATGATCTGTAGTGATTTACATATAGTATCAATAAAATCACATATTGTAACTGAAAAATAAATTCCCTGAACCTCTTTGTTTACAAGTATTTCTATCTGGGAGGGGCTCTATCCTAAACATCGCAATTTTAAAACAATTTGTAGGGATTTAATTGGTTGTATTCCTCCATGGGGCTGATATAATGGCAAACATCAAAGTTGGTTCTTGCAGAAAACTAAACTTGGATTAGGGACTATGTCAACTCTGCTGTTTGGATCAACATTTTTAAAAATAAATGCTCAGGTAAGTGACCTGGTCATTTAGCTGCAAGGCGTTAGACTATCGTTTCTGGTATGGATTCTGTGACCAAACAAATGCTAGTTACCTTTTGATTGCACAGATAACCATAACAGAACTGGCATTAAGAATCAAATAGCTATTAAAGTGTGTCAATTGGATTGATTGCCCCTCGCCTTAAGCTTTACCTTTGGCCAAGAAAACAGATTCAAAAGAGATTTATTTATTATCCTGTCCTGTGAAACTAATGCAACCGATTGGAGAGCAAATGGACCTCTTTTGTTACGGCCCAATTTAGTCCAAAACATGGTCCTGAATGGATCTATAAAGAAGTTTTTAAAATAAGTTCACACAATCGAAAAACCTAAAACCGAACCATACATATTTAATATTATTTTAGATTAAGAATTAATAAGCAATTCACATTCTTTTGATAAAACATGATATGATTTTCCTTGTACGTTGCGCTGACGGTAATATGCTCTTTAATAGCCACATTCTTAACACAAACCTTTTAACTTCTATGTTAACATAGAAATTGGATCAGGGCTAAAATGGCTACAATTAGATTTTTTTTTTTCCTGGGGTCAAACACGGTTAAGCACATTGCCGGGACGTCTGCGTTGCTTACACACTCGCTCAAGTGAAGGTAATGGCTGTTTGCGGGCGTGGTGGTGTGTGTGTGTGTGTGTGTGTGTGTGTGTGTGTGTGTGTGTGTGTGTGTGTGTGTGTGTGTGTGTGTGTG
>JAOPUD010000019.1:13990210-14000285 GCA_027122715.1 Trisopterus minutus
GCAAGTACAACAATCACTAGGCTAACCAATTCCCCGTGTTTACAGCAATGATAGCAGCTACTGCGGTTGCTACACAGACAGTATAGCCTACTGTAAGTCACCTACGTATGTCCTTTTGGCTGGGGCTTAAGCGCACTGTCACAGTATGGTATTTATCCATTAAGGCTGTAGTGCTCTTTAAGCCTACTCTGCTGTTAAAGGTGGACCCTGGTGTCTGCATCTGAGCGCCCGCTGGCAAACAGATGCTCATGTGTTTACAGTGTGATTGGTTGTGTATGTATGGTACACTTTCCTGGCCTAAGGTTGTTATTGTGGTGGTGTGTGTGTCTTTAGCAAGACAGGCTTTTAAGATGTGTCAAATTCGACCGAAATAACTCGTTTTATGTTTTTTTTTTTTTATTGAAACATAAAAACAAACAGAAAACCGATTTGTGACTGGTATATGGTGACGACACAAGTCAATATATGTTAAACAATTTTCAGATTTAGATTTAGTTTATATGAAGAAATATTAAAATATAAAATTAAACATGAATAAATCAAGAACAACTTGGTTGATGTAGCAATGACGTCATTCACAGCCACTTCTGTTACATGAGTTAAACAGGGTTAGACTGGACAGGTTTGCAGTCGACACACTATCGACACTACGCAGCATATCATTACTGTGCGTCCGCATGTGCCCCATCCTCCACTAGCCCTTAGTCCTCCAACAGCAACCCTCGGCGGTGGTTCTGGGGAGATGGGTTGTAGGGGGGGTGGGTGAATTTATCAGAAAACGTTGAAACGGGAGCGGGCTGATAAGAAATGACAGGTTAATTCCTGTGATGATGGGAGTTCTGTCAAGCGTCCGTGATGGATCTGCAGGCGACGGAGAAGTGAACGTTTATCAATACAGTGGCTAATATGTGGGTGACAGGCTGGTTCTCCAGTGTTTCTCCATTTGTTTACGAAGAGGGAGGGACGGGGGGAGGGGGGGGGGTCTCTCGTCTGTTCTGCTGTACAATGTAATCACACCGGGGTCCTCTAGGGACGTATGTGGGAGACGTTTTCTTAGATGAATTATAGCATGTCATTTTGCCTAATGAAAAATGCCTTATGGAAAAAGTATTCACTGTATTTACGTTGAGTACTTAATGTAGCTGGATGAAGCCGTTCAACTCATTGCTGTGAGGCATCGGGCCAGAGGAGCAGGCCTTTTTTTACTAATACATTTGTTTTAAATCTTTGTCCTCAGATTTCTTGAGCATTGCAACCATACTGGGGACTGGTATCCTAGGTAAGTACTGAGATTAGTGAGATCCATTGATCCATCACAACACATATTGGTGTGTCATTGGGTTTCCTAAAAACAATGTAACTGTATTAATAATTATGAAACCCTGCTGTGTGTGTATAAATATATATTTGGTGTTTATTTTTGTGTGTGTGTAACCAATTTGGCAATGAGATGATCATTTTTTAGGGGTCAAAACATGCACTCATGCTGGCACACACACACACACACAAGCACACACACACACACACACACACACACCCCCACCGGGAGATGTGAGGGCGGCTATTTCACTGTTTTTAAGTGATCTAAAACACCACTTTAAAACCCTCCTTGGCGCTACCCTTTGACAACAAGCAACACAAAACTTGACAAAGCAATATTCTCTTCATGTCTTAAGAGTGCCACCAAGTCCATAAGGGGACATAAATCCTTCGTCCTTACAACCGATGTACTTTATTAATCCAAAGCCCTGGCTCCCTACTCAATAACCACTTCTTATAAAGAGGTTTCACCGCATTTATTTTAATCTAAGGGTAATAACATTATCTATGTCATTCATAATATGAGCGTCCCAATCGGTTTATCCCTGCCATACAAGGAGGTTAACATCGTCAACCTCTGTCATCCATCTTTTTTTTGTTTTGTTTTGGTCTTGTCAAGCAGCAGACCAATATGAAAGGGCCCCATCAGAGCCGGCGGACAGAATATGTTTATGTTGTTTGTGAATATGCGCCACAGTGGCCCTGCCCAAAGAAAATAAAAAGACTAGTCTGCACAGGTGCAGATAAAGAAATAGTGAGATGCGTTTATAATATGAAAAGTTTGATGCACCGGTTGAACCTTTAATGCATGTTTTATTGAGCTATAATTCCTAATTGAATAGCATCGGACCACGGGGCCAAGCGGTCTGGGGACATGCCCCACTGGTCCTAATACATAAACACTGTCCTAGCGTCCTACTGTGGGGAAGGAGGTGGTGGTGGATGAACTCCAGCCTCCTAGTTGTTCTTTCGGTCTTTTAGAACACTGCATCAGGAGCATAATTAAAAGTCTGACAGACTCGTAGTTTCATATGGGCAGGCAGATAATCTTTTTTTTACTGTGCTTTATGAACTGTAGTTAAGATGGGGGGGTGCTCTTTTTTTTGTGGTTGTGATAGAAATTACATGGGACATTACGTTTCACTACTGTTTTTCATCTGCGTCTTCTTCCTGTTGTTCCACTAAGGTGGAGCGCTGTCGAGTTAATAGTTGTTCAATCACTTAAATCTCATTGAAATCATCTTCAGCCATAAAGTTTGATAGGAACTTAGAGCCAGGCGTTAAATACTGTGTGTGTGTGCGTAGTTTGACCCAAAGAGCAAGAGACAAGGATGGTGACAATATATTGACTTGATATTATTATATTTTAAACAGAACACAGTGAACAAGTTTGGGATCGAAGTAGGATTCTCTTTTTGATGTTCTTCTTTGATATATTTTACAGGTCTGCCAGTGACAATTGCACATGCTGGACTGCTGCCTTTCCTCATCACCTTTCTCATTGGCTTCCTTGTCCAGGTATTTCTAGCATACTCGCATGCATTTAGTTTTTGACGCAATTTAATCAAACTAATAATAAATAACTGTTTGTGTTTATTCAATGCCAGATCCTGTCTCACTATGACATTTGTCTGGTGAAAGGACTGCATTCATTACAATTCGGGCCTCCCTTTCAACCACTCACACACCCATTGTCACGCCAATGGCGGTGTCGACCATGCAAGGCAACAGCAAGCTCGTCGGAAGCAGTTAAGGTTAGGTGTCCTGCTCAGGGACACCTCGACACATGGCTAGGAGGGGCAGGCCGTGGCGGATCCATCGACATTGTCACTTGGGCTAATAGCCCTCATGCACAAAGCTTCAACTGCACCTTTTAATGAGCCATCCTTCACCTTTGTTTTTCTATAAACCCAAAACATGACGGTTTTACAATTCTCGTCCAATTAATCACGTTGTCTTTTAACAGTGTCCAGTTGTCCTCAAGTCCTTGAGGACAACAAGTCTGTCTCGTTTCATGCTTCCTCTTGTGGATGTGCGGGTTGCGGCCGCCAAAACCATATCATGTTGTCACAACTTGGGTTTGATGTAGGGGGAGTGGAAACGACGGCGGCTGATGCATCTCAGATAATGATCTGAACAACCCCCGGTCTTGTCCCCGCCAACAGTTTCACCACAATGCTTCTTAAAATGACCCGCCAGGAAAACCTGCTTAAACCCTGGAAATTGCTAGGAGGGACGGGCAGTGGTGGATTACGCTGGCTATGGGCCCCTAGACTACGCTTTGTGTGGGGCCCCCTTTACTCATCATGCTTTGCCAGAAAAAAAGTGATTTAGTACCATGTCTAAAAGCGTGCAAGGAATATGACACGGCCCACACACACACACATACACACTCTGGGCGGGCTGGCATACACACACACACACACACACATTGAGACTGCCTCAACCATATAGAGTGATGCTACAGAAAAAAGGCATTCACAGTGCATCTGCAAGCTGGTCACTGTTATATTCTTAACAGTTTCATGAAATCTGTATAACAATTTTAAGTCTTACTCCGACTTTATTCTACTATATATTTATAAATGTGTAGACTACAGCATAGCAAAAGTTTGATTTGTATCTGAAAACAATCCCACTCCTGCCAATCCCAGTGAAGCGGTATTGAGACAAATAGTACCAACAGCCGATGTTTGTGCTATGGCAAAAAATAGGCAATTGTATGGCAATTGAATGACAAAATACAATTGCTTCCCAGGGTTTCCTTTTAACACATGTCTTTAATGTGCCAACATTTAAGAAGTCATATTCCTGTGAGGTCTTGAAATAACTATTTATTAATAGCTTTATGCTTTGTGATGAAGGGCCTTGTGATCTACCTGTTTGTGGAGCTGCTTCAGAGATGCCAGGTGGTGCAGGTGGAATCTCTAAAGGTAAGCCCTGGTCTTTATCTGCATGTCAATGTCATCCTCGCCGTCTCTTGAGTCTTTAGTGTGGTTTTAATGTGACTGTGCTTTCACACATTGTGGTTTCATGTTTCCGAAGTAGCCCTCAGCCAACCATACAAGAACGCCTTACACGACTGTGTCATGCCTAATTACCTCACACGAAAAAGATCGCTCTCCTCGTGACTTCAAACAGTGAATTATGAGTGAAGTCAGGAAGCCATCCGGGAAGACTATTTTCTTGATGGAATCTGAGAATGTCGACGACAAGTGGTTTCAAACAAATCTTGAAGTGTCTAACTTTACCCCCCTCTCTGCCCAGGAAATCACGTCTAATCATTGTTCTGCCCTCCTCCCATCCTCTTCTGCCCCACCCAGGGCGCCTCCACTGAGCAGATTATAATGGAACAGGTGGAGGAAGGGGAGGTGGTGCCTGCAAGAGCAGCTCACGCAGAAGAGGAGGAGGAGGAGGAGGAGGAGGAGGAGGTGGGGGATGAAGATGAAGGGGAGAGTGCAGGTACATTTCTATTTTTTGTTAGTTTGAGTGGGGGAAAAACATGTGGTGTGCCCCTCGGGGTTGTGTGAGAGCACTTTTGCACTGAACAACACTGCATACCCTTTGCTAGGTGTTTTGGCTGCTTTGCAGGAAAACATCTTGCTGCAATGAATTGCAGAACACTGTATGATCATCGTGTGTTGATGTCTTAAAAACAGAACAAACTTCACAAACAAAATTGAACAGGACAAAAGGCAAGCAACATAGACGCCAGGTTGTTCTGCTAAACCAATGCCTATGATATACCTTCTATGCTTCTGTCTTATCATTTCAAGAAAGATAATGTTCAATTACCTGGGATACTGAAATAAGTAAAATTTGCAGAGAAAGTTTCAATAAAATATAACGCCTGAATATATTTTATTATTGCGTGCTAAAACTCAGTCAAAACTAACTTTATTTGGATAGTCTATTTTGAGAGCCTTGATGTGGCAGTTGGCCATGCTATGTCTTTACTCAGTAGTACAAATGTGCTTGTGACTGAAAAACAAAAAAAAACCTACTAAAAACTAACTTTGGAAATTGCTAAGCAGCTGTCAGCAATGAAAAATCGATGAAAATTTTCTGCATTGCTACTTGTCACAAGCTTATTTGCAACCCTGACATTTGTCTAGAATGTGATGATTTATATATTTCAGTTTTTCTATATTTCTCCTCCCTTATTTTCCCTCATTTGATTAACCTAATTTGTTATCATTACAAAGTCGTGGAGGTATGAGGCCACATTTTAATTTTAACATAATAAATATCGCTAAATATATCAATAATAAATAGGCACGAGTGGGCACCTCCATGGGCCATGTTCTTCATTGACTTCCCTCCTAGCGTGGCAGAAAAGGCATCTCACGTTCCTCAACGCCTTAGCAGAGGGCTGGGCTAATCGCAGTGTTCACTACACTACCAGAGCTCTATGGGCCGTGAGTGAGGAGAACACTCTGAAGTCCTGTCACACCGGTACAGTGGGACGACACAGGGGCTCACAGGCACTTGATTTATTTTTCTTTTCTTTTTTTTTTTTATACCTAAGTCAGCACTGGCAGCCCAGAGCTAATACAAAAAAACGCTCAAGTCAGTAAGAACAGTTTGCTTCAAGGTTGGACTCTGCTGGATTAGGAGAAAGCTGATAAGCTTATTTTTGCTGTGGTGTTACCTATCACTGATGCTAGTTCTATAAAAGCATTTTTGACAGGAGGTGCCCTGGCTTAGTGCTTTCAGTCTATTTATGTGCCTCTACAAAAATTGTTTTGATTCTACTTCTATCCCTGTGTGTTCACTTTATTTGCTGAAATGGCTGCACACACTATTGGCACATACCTTACCTTAATTAAGTTATCGCTATTCATTTAGTGTCCCCTCTCCCTTAGCCTGTCTAAATTAATAGTTACAACATGCTGTTGTATACGTCTCTCCATCTTGACATTGGCACCTTTGTAAAATGGTGTTATCTTACTTTTTGCAGGTTTCCTCCTGCCTAGTCCAAAAGGTCTTATAATTCAGTGTGTTGTTCTTTGCTTTGCTGTCCTTCCTTCCCTTCTGTCGTTCCATCAATCCACCTCTTAAAATCAGCTAGTCCATTTCAATAAAAGCTGTTTCCATGGCAACAAGACATGGCCTTTCACTTCAGTCTGGGGGATTTGAACCGGGACGCATCGCTCTTATTTGTTTTTTTGACAAATTCCTAGAGGAACATGGTTCAAAGAAAAAAAATGTAATGGGGATAGTTAAATGGGGTAACCCGTGATTCATACGTAGGCTATACGAGCCATGAATGTCAGCTTCCATTACCCGTACTGCCTAACAAACTAATATGTTGCCTGCTTTGGTCTATTTCTGTTTTTATGTACCTCACTCCTCCCTCCCGTACTCCACATGTTTTCCTGAGAGTGAGACGGGTGAGTTTATGCCAGCATGTGACCATCCACCGTTCAACTTCTTATTGGCAAATAACAGGATGGGTGTAGGAGTTGACATTCATCAGTAATCTGAGAACCACCAAGATTGAGAACGTTGCGCGCATCGCATCTTGCGGATAATCCCCTGTTTGTGTGTGTGTGTGTGTGTGTGTGTGTGTGTGGGTGTGGGTGTGTGTGTGGGTGGGGGCAATCGGCAATGTGAAGCCCTCCAATCAATCTGAAGACGCACACATACAGTCAACACCAGGCGTGTAATAGTGTGCCGGCAATGAAGAGGAAAAAGTTGTGTATTTTTTTTCGAAAGGATAAGGGGGAATGATAGTTTTAAATATGAGGGGAAAAAATTAATTGGATTTAAACCGAGGACGAAGACACACATAATAGCCTGAGGACATGAACATACATGTGCATATTGCGTTGCTCTAACCAGTAAAGCTTCACACAAGGCCATCACAGAACATGTCGGATGCTTTAAGGCTCATCGCTGCTTCCCTTGAGGTGTCTGTTGTGTATTGTGCATTGTGCATGTTTACATCACTTGATGTTATGTTGTGTTATGTAAAGTTTTTATTCAAAGATAATGTGACAAAGGCATACTTATTATGTATAAGTATAATACAGTGTAATGATGATACAATTGGGAGGAGGGATTAGGACATTTTCAGACTAAAATTGTACATAAAAACTACACAGCTGCAATTAGACCTAGCCAGTTTATCAATGAGTAAGATCAACTGTAAATGAGTCATAATATACAGATTAACGCCATCAAGTGTGAATGGGGAATAAAATACAGAAGGGACATGTGTATGATTTTCAATGCAGAGTTTTATGGTGTATACATTGCACTAAGTCCCTTTTTAGAAATGGCAGTTTTCATACAGCCTCATGTTTGTGATGAAACAGATGGATAAGGCTGAGCTGAGCCAAGCCAACACGGTTAAGAACTACAGACACATCTCAGTGTTTAGGAAATACTTTCTGAAAATGGAAAACAAGTTGAGCTGAAATCATTTCAAGAGCATTAAAATGTTGGATAATCACTGGCATATAATTTTTTTCCATATCAATAGCCTTACAAGAGAATATAATAGTGTACAGTTTTTTGTAGATTAAAGAATATGCTACTTTTTTTATAATTAGAGAATATTAAATTCTCTGATACTGCCAATATCAAATTGGTAGAAATGTGAAACCTTTTCCACCTGTCAAGGTCCTGCTTTTGACTATTTATGATAGCTGACACATGTTATTTGTGTAGTTATGTTCTAGATTTGTCTTGTTATCAACCCAGATACGGATCAGTTTGTAGATCCTCTCCAGTGTTACCCCTAGGATTTTGCCTGACAGCAGTACTGAGGTGTGAGTGAGGGGCACTATGTTGATGTGTGCACAGTTCTGATGAGTTTGGGTGCAGAGAGGTTTTGTTGTTATCAAGAATTCCAGAATTTCCCAAAAGCCTTTCTAATGCCATGGGAGTGAGCTACAATAGAAAGAGGATGATGCAGTCAAAGGCATGGCTCACGGGTCGGCAGAGGAGTTTAGAGGTTGGGAATAATGTGATATGTGATAGGGTTTTTTGCTTTTTTGGCAATCCGTCATCCAGAATCATGTGTTTGTGTTTTTTCTTTGCTTGCTCTAGAACAGCAGGAGCATGGAACAAGTGCAATTTCATTTAAACTGCGCAATGTAGAATCATTTTTAGTTTTACGATCATGTGTACGTTCAAAGCTTTGGGTCTTTATTTGAATTTACCGGTGCAGTGCACTTACGCATGCTGCTGAGTGGCATCTCGCGAATCAGACTGTGCAGAAATGAAATATAGCATTAATATGTATGTTTTATTGAGTTTATAATCCCATGAAATTAAAATGGTGTTCGTGTTAAAACCAAGCCCTTAAATATGTACAGAGAGAGTGAGGCCTCCTCCATGGTGTTCCTACAAGAGCCCAGAACGGAAGAGGCTACTAAATTCTACACACTGGACCTTTGATTTATTTTTATTTTCCATGAGATCCCTGACCAGGGACGCCAGACAGTACATACATTCTTGTTCCTTTTCCATGATAGTATAATGGTTGGTAATGGATGCCTGTTTTTGAGCGGCACTCAAAGAGCACCGCTCAAAAAACCAAAACAGGTTAGAAATGAATTGTATCTGCATGTCACAGCTGGTCGGTCTCCCCGCTCCTGAATATTCAGTTACCTACTTCCTTCTTGTAACAGCTGACTACCATTAGTTGTTACGGAGGCAGACTCAACCCCCTTTGGTTTGAAGCTGTTACTTAAGTGTCTCTGCTTATTATCATCAGCTGTTACACACTTAAACCCTCTTCTGATTTTCATCAGCTCTACTAATCATCATCCGCTGTTACTCAATTATCTCTACTGATTACCATCAGCTGTTAACCGTAGCGCCACGGAGTATTCAAGCTCCTCTTGCGCATACAGTACATGCACATTACCCCGGTGTTGTTTATCCCTGTCCCCTGTCCATCGGTTAGCATCAGTCCTTCAAAGACAGGGAGAGAAAAATGGGTCAAGGTAGACCGACAACCACAATACGGGTGTGATGCAGGGAGAGAGAGAAGGAGACGGTTGGCCAAGAGAGAAGGTGAGCGACGACCTGGTTGTTTGTCTGCGTTGCTCCTGGCTAGGGATTGGCATCCTCTGGAGGCCGGCCACACTGCAACACACATACTCTCAGACACAAAGCTTACAAGTAGCCATGGAGCGATAATACATTTGGATGGGATGTTATAGTCTGAGGAAAGAGAGTTTCAGCGTTCCTTCATTATTTTGCATTCATTTGTTTTTAAAACACTACAGATTTATAGAATCACATGAGCATTCTTTAATGCAAGGTTGCACTGTCTTGTTTCCCCAAAATATTTCTTGGTTGGCTTTTTCTTAACAGTTAAGAGTTACCTAACAGCCTCTCGAAACAGAATTATTAAATTAACCCATTATATATCCCCCCCCTAAAAAGAAAACGGTGCTCTTGTGACACGAAGCATGCACCGCTCACACAGAACTTTAAACTGGTGCACCACGGATGTTATGTCCTATACCCATAGGGTCTGCAGGTTGTGCTGGGAGCTTGTTTAATTGTCCCCACTGCAACCCTTGTTAATTGAAAATGTATAATTTTTTCACTTTCGAGAGTGAGAACAGAACAGATAGTGGCTGAATCCCTACACATTTTCAAACAAATAACACATTTTCTCCATTGAAAACCCATCCATCCATTCACTGTCTATATTCACCCATCCATCCATTCACTGTCTATATTCACCCATCCATCCATTCACTGTCTATATTCACCCATCCATCCATTCACT
>JAOPUD010000019.1:14064112-14075080 GCA_027122715.1 Trisopterus minutus
CTCACTCACTCACTCACTCACTCACTCACTCACTCACTCACTCACTCACTCACTCACACCCACCCGCACACCCACACCCACTCACACACACACACCCACACACACACACACCCACTCGCACACCCACTCACACTGTACCGGACATTCAGTCTGGGTCGCACGGGGACATTGAGGAAATGTCCCCGTGAACCGAGAGACTCCGACTGCATACCGAGCAGTGGAACTCGCCTCCAGGCAGCATTTCTTCTTTTCAAATCCCGGTAATTATCGCCATTAATGTTGAATGTAGAAGGAAGCTAGAAAATAATGTGATCCACTATGACAGGGGCCCCCACCAAGCGGTCCTTGGGGGGCCACAGCTGGCCTTCAGGCTAAATTATTTAGCTGCCCGGATGATTGTAGAAATGTGTGGGTGGATTTGACTCGGTCAGCATCCACTGTTGGACTGAATGTTTGAGCATCACACAGCGCTGCCCATGTTAACGGTATTCCTCTCCTCTGCGTCCGCCCAGACACCTCTCCATCCCGCTGCCGGTCAGCAGGCGGGTCTTCAGCCTGAGTTGGTTGCTTCCCGTCTACTTCCTGTTCGCCGTGGCTTATGACGTCCTGTTGACCTTGATGGAGGTGGCCGACAGCCTTCACATCTACAAGCACGGCCCGCTCATGGCTGCCAACGGGGGCCCGCTGGCGCCGGCCAACGCTAGCTCTGGGTTGTGACTGTGCAGACGGAGACGGACGTGTGTGGGCGCCAAGGACAAAGACAAACAAGCATCGCCCCGAAAGAACCCCATCTGCCCCTAAAACAGTACTGCACACAGCATTTCACGAACGGGGGGTTGTCTTGTGAGTACGCCCCCTTGCAGCCGAATGCACTGGTTCACAGAGTGAAAGCCAAGAACGAGAACGGAAACATAACCTAGACTCAATTTGTCACAGAGAATGTAACTTTGGTTAATTAGTAAACCGGTTCATAACATTTCACTCCTGGGGTGATACCGTCCGTCTGTGTTACCTCCACTAGACTCCCTCCATGTAGAGTCCCTGTGGATAACTACTTAAGCTATAGAACAGTATCGCTCATGGAACACAGGATCAAATGGAGTTGTCTTTGGGTAATACCAGTATTTCTTTTCCTTTAGGTCGACCGTAATAGCTATCAAAATACCCTTTGACCTTGTTGAAATCAGCCGTCGCGAAAAGTAGTGTTGCATGAACAATTACTTTCGCACCCTTCCATTCTCGGTTTCGGTTAGTGTCCGGTGGCGATTTGCGTCTTCTTCAATGTTTTTTAAGTAGCCTCTGCATGTGCTGTGAAGCGGCCGTGTTTTAAAGTAGGGGTTTCATGAATGAAGCATTAGGTTCTCTTCTGTGGTATTTTTCTTTCTTTCTTCCTGTCTTTCTGTCTTCATTGGTTCGACCCACCTTGAAGAGGTTATGGTTCTTCATGGTGTCATAAGAGGGAGGCATTGATCGATTGATTTCATATCAAATATAGACGCACAAAGGTACACAGCCACGCACGCTCGCTCTAAATCAGTCACAAAACAATACTGAGTGCCAAATTAAAAGTTATATTTATTCACTAAATAATATAGTAGTTTGTAGTTTGCTGAACAAAACCATTTATAAACGCTGTTTTAAAAGCTTTAAAAAGGAAACACTGGACATAATTTTGTCCTTATTTAGCTTTATCTATTTTACACTTCCAGATATTTTACGCTCTATTTTACTGTCTGGAGGGGGTTTAATTTACCCCAATGGTATTTATTTTTTGGTCTTTCTCTGATGGTTAGCACTGTTCGTCTTAGTAGCACTTTTCGCACATTTTTCAGTATTTATTACGTTACCAGAAATGAGAATGTACTTTAATCATGTCACGAAAGCTGAAGCCATGAGCAGATATCAACCTTTGTTAAATCATTGTTTTCAATGATTAAACATATATTTTCCGCTTTGAGTCAAGTTGCTTATTATTTGACTTTGTTTACCATTGCGTTTTTACTAATTGTCGACATTGCCCTTGTTTTTTGCATCTTTATTCTCCTACCAAATACAGCCCACGGTCATTCTCCAAACCAGGGCGGGGCTGTAACTCAGGGTCAGTGTGTTTGTCCTCGTTTATGGGCGGGATGGTGACAGGCCTCGGTGCTGTGTTTCAGTCTGATACCGCCTCTCCAGGTTATGGTGTGTTGACGTTTCGTTAGGGTTAGGGTTAGGTGAGGATTGCTCTACATAATTTGATGCAGAAATGTGACCAGGGTATGTTATATGTTCAGCATTTGGGCCGGTGCTGGTATTTATATTATTCTGGCACAATGTGTATTTTATTGTATGACACAGAAACAGAAAATCAATGTTGGCGGCATTAACAATTCTCACAATCTCTCACCGTTTTCTGATAGTAAATTGAAGACACCAGTTCAGTTCAGTACGGTCCGTTTATTACCACAGCCTCCGATTCTCCATGGGGAGTTAATATCCAATGAAGTCAAGTTTACATGAGATAACTGCAAATGTCCACAAGGTGTCAGGCTTGTTCAAAACTCATCTTGCACTCATCTTCCCTAAAGACGTCCTCGCCCTAACATCCACTCTCCATCTCATCCCCTTTTTTATCTTGCAAATCTAAGGCAAATCGATGTGTGTAAGTGTGTGTGTGTGTGTGTGTGTGTGTGTGTGTGTCTAATTCCTTTGCTGCATGACGGGTCCGGTGGGCCAGCTGCAGATAGGATGGATGTCTTTGAGTGCCGGCCCCTCAGTGCATTGGACTGCGGGGTTGAAACGCTTGTCAGGGCAGACTGGCTCGTTCTCGTCAGGCTGCAGCTCTCGAGTGTCCTGATGGAGGAACCGAAACCATCGGTTGGTGTGAGGTTAAAAACGATGTGAAAGTCCAATGCGATTGATTTTCCAGATTTCACATTCAAAAGAACACTAGCCCGCTGTGTTTGTTAATGTTGAGTCTTTATACGTTTTTCCGAGCGGTTTTGAGAGTTAATTCCCACTCAGTTCAGTTAGGGGTTATTTTAAACTCAAGGTAATGTCTGCAGACATTACCAGACCTAGACTGCAATAAATACAAATTGATGTATAAGACTTGCTACTGATTCCCTTGGATGTTGACCAGAGCATATTTACTAAAAAGGAATACAACAGAAAATGTTAACACTCATTTCTGAATGGTTCACAAGTGATTCAACAAATATCTGTGGGCGAGATGTAACGCTGTTTCCTGTAATGCAACCCAATGGCAAATGCATAGACTTGAACTCACCACAGCTGAATACGTCTCACAGTAAAGTCTGCTGCTTCTAGGGTTTGCACTGCTCGTGCAGAAGATATGACGCTGCAGAGAGAGGTAAGAACCAGAAGATCAACTCGAGACAATATTATATTATATTTCACATTCTCATTTATATTTATGAGGGTTATTTTTCACACAAAGCGTTATTTGATGAGGCCGCTCTTATTTGACTTCCATCTCTGGTTTCTATTCCGTGTGTGTTTGTGTGTTTGTGCGTGCGAAAGCAGGTTGGTGTCTGCCTGTGTGTGTCTTCTGGTGTGTGTGTGTGTGTGTGTGTGTGTGTACTCACAGCTCTCTCAGGACAGAGGGGAGTGCATGCGGCTGGGGCTATCCGGGTGCCCACAGGGCAGTGGCTCTCCACCATTTCAAACTCAGCCACATTGTTCATCCCCACTCCCATCATGTGCTGGAAGGAGAAGGGAGACGGTCAGACCTGTGTCCAGCTACAGCAGCTATAGCTGCCTGCGTGTTGTTATCAATCCTCATCTTCATTTTATGACAGCCCACTGAAGCAGGTCTTCTCAATAGTAATATCTTATATATATATATATATATATATATATATACATTTGATTATGTCAGTTTAGTTTGATTGAATACAGCATTTTACAGAATTCAGCATTCATACAAACCGATTACAAAAGATGGTCCTAAAAACGATGTTCAAAAGAGAAAATGGACACCATGTGTATGCTTGCATGTGTACGCTTGCTTGTGCTTGAGTGTGTGTTTACCGATGAGCTCATTCTTCCCACACTACTCAGCACAAAGTAGTGCTCCGTTGCGTTATTGACGTTGTACTTCCTAATCACGTCGTTTATTCTATTGAGACCATCGACACTGGTAAGATGCATCAGCCTTGGACAGTCCGGGCACATCGACAACGGCTCATCATCTGCCCATGCACACAGGAGATGGGGGTAACAAAGGGTAAGTAAAGTACAACCATCTCTCTGTTGGTGGATTTTTTCTTTTCACCTATTTCTATCTTAACCCTTAACCCCTGACTCACTGTGTAGTTACATGATGTCCCATGATTTGAAAACATAGCAAGTACATGCTGTCACATGTTGTTAAATTGGTGATTATGCAGTACGGGTGTAAAGTATAACTGGGAGGTTTATATTTGGGAATAATGTTAAGGATAGTTGAGCTCTTGGTCGGCTGTGAGGTAAAATGTACAATTATGTGCGTCACCTTAGTCATTGTTCATGCGTTATGAGAATATGAAAGTTGTGAATCAAAAAAAGCCTACCTTTTGTAGTTTGACATTTATGTGAAACGACCGTTGCCTGATCGTTTTGGACGGCTATCACGACCACACAGCCTGCCATCACCACCTATATTTGGGGACGGGGGCGGGGGAGGAGGAGGGAGAGGGATGAAGTTGTTGGGTAGCAAAGGATTTTTCCAAAAATGCTTCACACGCGTCGGTAAGGGTAAAGTCTGAAGAGTTACCGTTTGCATGGGATCACGGACTTCACAGTCCTCAAAGTGTTTGGGGTGGGAGACGGGGCATTTGGTCTCCTGCAGGTTCAGCCTCATCACGATCGAACACCCCTGTGGGATCTTGAAAGTGCAAAGTAAAGAAATCCAAATGTTAAGTGTGTTATTATTATTAGTAGTAGGTATCAAACACCAACCAGACATGCATCTCTGAGTCCTTTTGGCTACTCTGCGCATCCTCTCCAGTTGTTGGTGTTTGTAAACGTCTCACTCAGTCTCACTTGTTACTTCTGATAAAAATTACATAATGTCAATATCCACTTTTTCCCCAAACGTGTTATGGGGGGGGTGGGGGGTATCCACACACCGGAACCACGTTGTTGGCAAGGACCTCCGACAGCTTGAACTTGTAGCCATGGTCCTGGTTCTGGTTGATGTGGTGGAGGGCGAACCGCACGGCGTTGGTCTGCTGCTCGTCCCCGCCACTGCAGGTCACCGGCTCCAGGGCAGCGGCGCCGCGCAGCGCCACCGCCACGCTCAACAACAACACTAGTCCTCTCATGATGACGACGACGGCCTGGCCTGAGGGAGGAGAAGCAGGAGTAAAGGGCTGGGTGCAGCGCGACGAAGCCAGGTTGGCTTTTATAGAGAGGGCTGTTATGCCCCGGGGAGGGTACAATGTGGGGCCATGCTTACCCAGTAGAGGGCAACGCTGCCAAATAAATAGAGACTTTAACCTTTAACCGGGTCGGTGGTGGCGGCCAGAGCAGACAGGAGTTGTGTTTTACCAAAAATGTGGTTCTTGTGTTTTCCTTGTGCTTTAGTAGGAAAAGGGTTAGAAGGGCGTCATGGAGATTGACCTGTGAGGCCCTTTGAGAAAGTTGACTTGAAAGAGTGTCTTTTGTTTTGATTTTTACCAATAAGAATTATTATTCAGGGTGTCTCATTGAGGTTAGGTACCTCAGTGAAAATTAAATGGGCCAATATGCCAACATCGCAAACTAAAATATTCGAAACAGAAAATATCTGTTACCTTGTGAAAAGAAAAGGGGGGGGGGTGAACAATTTATACCAAATGTATGAATTCAAATGTTGGGGGAACTATCCCCCCTTAATCCTGGTAATAACACTGAATTATTTAAGGTGAGGTCTTGTGTCTTACACAATAAATCACAATATTGGCAAATGCACACAGTCAAGATCGGGAACTCTGGCATGATCAATATTTACAGAGTGGCTTGGAAAGGCTGAATCAGTATAGACAGAACATCAGGTTCAAAGTTTAACCAGTCTACAGAAAATACGGGAAAGTAATTTATGATACAAACATATTAGAATGTGGATTCATTACGAATTCAATGATTTGAACAAACATTGAATTTAACGAGAGCTGGTTTGTAAAAATATTTTGTGCAAAGCAAGAACGGCTTTGAGCACACAATACATTTTCTAATGAATTTATCAATCGTCCACAAATGCATTATCAATCTCCACAAATGCATGTAATCGATGAAAAGTTGAGCTTGAGGACCACCCCGGTGGCTCTCCTGCCCGTGGTCCTTTGCTGCATGTCCTCCCCTCTATCTCCAACACCTTCCTGTCTCTATCTCTATCTCAATGCAAAATTATGAATACCAACTTAATGCCAGGGAACTTAGAGCCAGGGAACCCACTGTTTCAGATGGAATTTCGAACATTAACTGATCTAAGTCTCGTAACAGGTACACAACAACGGTACTAAAAAAGTATAATTTCCATTTGTCGTAGCGATGTGGATGACACACCACCCTCTTTCCTAAAACCCTCAGCCCAAACAAATTATATTAAATTACATAGTGTTTGAATTCCATCTTAAACAATGGATTCACTGGCTCTTTAAGCAAATGAAAGCTTTTCTTGGGATTTTGAGGTAGGAATAATAAAGGAGGAAAGAAAGAAGAAGGCCTAAGATCCACAATAGTTGAGCGCTGCTTGTAACTAACGAACTAGAAAACAATAAAATGCACATTTCTCTCTAGAAATGTTATCAACCCTCATTTTATTGTTGAATATATACACAAATATTGCATTTTCCACTAAGAACAAAACAAATGTAGGCCATCCTGTTTGTTTTTCGCAGACAGACCCTTGACAGTCACAACACGTGGATGCCTGTAGAAAAGAATAGGCCAACAGAATGTAGGCATCTTACTATTTTAGAGTCTTTATTGTAAAACTACTATGTTTTCTGCTGTGGACCCATGTAGCTATACTACATTTTGGTTTCAGACAGAGTTGGCCAATGCTACAATTCCTTTAAGGTGAAAAGACTTGTGTCAATATAACTATATTGACATAACTACGAGTTCAGACAGTGTACACTCGGATTCAATGATTTGCTCAATTGGTTGAGCTCGTAGCACTTGACTTATCCCTTGCCATAACCAGCACCCCCTTGGGAAGCTGGAGTGAGACTGGCCCTGTTAGACTGCCCTTGCACTGTGCATCGCTTCCTTCTGGCTGGCAGACCTCAGAATCAACCTCATCTAGCCTGCTCTCGAGCCTCAGACGGGGTCCTCTTCCTCTGTGTTGCCGTCCTGGGAGCAGTCACATCGATTGAAACAAGAAGTGAAAGCCAGGGTTTGTAGAAATATTTGATGCAAAGTAGGAACGGCACAGATTGACTTTATTACTTTAAAATAGAATGGAGCATAAAATAAATTGTTTCAATACCCCAAAAATAAATACATTCACAAAGGGCTTGGAATAAATTAAGTATATTAAATAAAGTTGATCTGAATACAAACACATACAAATCAATAAATAATTGGTACTCAATACACTAGGTAATATGCTGAACATGTTTAAAATAACAAACCAACCATAGTAAAAACAATTGTATATCCACAGAGAATAGTATAGCAGCCATAACAAACATGTAGCACTGGTTACGTAATGAACAACGACATGGCTGATTCAAATGCCATAGCTTTGTACTTCTAGCAAGGATTGTATGAAGGCAATGACATGACATGAGATTGAAATGGATGAGTTTCAAATAATAGCTGAAGTACTCGATGACAGAATTGATCCACGGGTTTGAACGCACATTTGAGTGTCTGAATGTTTTCTTACTTTGTTGCGGGATAACAGCAGCGAACAAAAATGAATTACATGTGAATCGGTTATATCATTGTAAACATCAATATATGTTCTTGAATTAATTAGGCAAATAAAATTAGGCCATTTGAGGTATCAACTTTCAAAGTTCTTGTCGGATGAGCGAAATGAAACGTGAGGATGAGACAACATCTAACATCCACCATTGCATCTAAGCGTGACACAGTGTTTCCAGCCAGGACCTTAGAAATGTCCCATTATGAGTAATGAAGAGATCAATAACGGTTATTTAACCACCTTAGATATAAAAGGAGACATTCTTCATGTGCGTTGTGGGCCTGTTTAGGAAACGATTTCACCCAAAGCAACTTACAATGGATTTAGATACATGTAATTAAAGGTGACATATTATACCACCAATTGTGAGAGTGATTAGCTATTACAAGCCATTTTGAAAATCTCACAAGTGGGCGTGTCAACTTAGATGTATTCTGGATAGACCAGCCTACCAGCCTACCCAGTGGACTGTGGTTCATCTCTCCATCATACAGCTAGGTGGACACGCCCACTTGTGATATCAGAAGCCGTTTTTAACGGCTAATCACACTCACCCCTGGTGATATAATATGTAAGGAAGCAGGTAGTTGGGACAGGTGGTCAGGGACCTAGCAGCCACCTGGTTCCAGGAGGTCCACTGCAGGTAGGCTGCGACAGCGGGGACGGCTCTCAGAACGACTCGGACTCATACTTCCTCGACCACCACACTATCCTGCCCCGGATTATTACGAATCATCTGTATCAGATGATTGAAGAATAGGAATTCCTAGACTCTCTAAAAACTTAAACAAATATATAACTTAGGGTGGGGGAAAAGATGATATTGAAAATATGCAGCAAAAACTGTTTGAGGTTTGTACAGAAAAAACCCATCTGTATAGCAAGCATATCTTACACTTTCATACTTAATAAGATCATTACACATAAAAGGTGAAATAAAAGGATAGATAATGCCCTTGAAATACATCACCATGCATCTTCACACTGTACATTAACGTTGATTCGGAGGGGACATTGGCTGAAATCATAGAATTTAAATGGATAGAATGTGTTTCTCTGGTCAAGCATTTTCACGGAGAGTCCATTATTTAGGGTAATAGTAATATTTTACCATTCATTTGTGCTAGTTTAATCGACTGTATTAAAAAATCTAAGATATAGGCCTACTTACAGTCTAGAATTATAAAACAGTCAGGAGACACCTGACCCTGAAAAATATGGCAGCCATTAAATGTTTCACCGTCATGAAGATATCCTATATTATCTAGTTTTAAATCTGTGACTTAGGAAGCTGAACTTGTGACATGTTCCAGCGTCAGAGGTCGTCAACACCGTTGACAAAGTCCCGACTCAAAAGGGAAACTTTATTAACGGAGTACCGCAGATGGTTACATTCTATGCTTTTAAATTCCATTCCTGAGATCTTTGGAGAAGGACAGTGGCGGCATTATCATCTCGAACTTCTGGCATGCTGAACATGAAAAAAAAAAACGAAAAAAAAAAACGTCTCATTTTCGTTTATAAAATAGTATTTTATAAATGTGAATCCAGCAGTGCTGGGCCTAGCACAAGACGGAAGCGGTTCTCTAGAGCAGCTCTTCCAGAGCAGCAGTGCCTACAGTATGATTACATAGTAATAACTGTTATTTGCTGCCACTACTAGGGATTCTCCTCACTGTGACTCAAATTAAGGTTTCAAACCTTTCTCTCCACTCTCCTAAAAGAAAAACTATTCAGAAATTTGACAGCCCCCTACTGGTGGTTTTCTGCCATAACACATTTGCCATGTACTAGTACCAGGGCGAGCGTAGTGGACTTAACACGTGGAATTGAGTCTACTACCTATGCCCTGTTCAAATTGAATAACCAATGCTGACAAATGTTTTTCAAGGAAGAAAAGACAGGTAGGGAAGGCTATAGAAAATCACCTCGGAATATATTTTTTACGAAGCACCTTTACAATATTAATTTGATCTCTGATAGATGACTCTTAAGCACATAACACAATTCTAAGCAAAAACGTGTCTTTTGTTAATGGAAGAGAGGTTTTTAACCAATATCCCCTATTTGTATGACTTGACTTGTAGTGCTATCATTTCAAACCTGTTAACACACTAACTTTAGCAAGGAAATAGTCAAATGCTTATTTGTGTGGAAATGTAAATCTGTACATTTAGATTGCACCGAGCAGCGAGCCACTCTAAAACTGCGTTTTCAAATATTCCCTTCGACCTTAGAATATAATATCCAATAAACGATCCATCGACACATGCTTTCCATACACTTCAACATTGATATGACAGCTCTTGAAAAGTATGACCTTAAGAAAGGCATGTCTGGAGATAACAGATGAATCATTAGAAATCGTTGTACCTCAAACATGGACGACTTGTCCTCCGCGGAATCTATGTCGATAAAAAAAAACCACATCTGCTGCTCGTTACGTGGCGCTGAATTGTATCCAATTACTTGAACTATGTTCCTACTCCCCCCTGGCTAAATGTACCCACTCAGGCAGTCATAACAGGCTCACACATCATCGATCATGTCCCCCGGTATGTCCACAAACAAGGTTGAGCTTCAATGATTTGTGTTGTAACGAGGACGCAGGTTGTTCCACGTCCCGGATCACACACACACCGAGTGCTTTTCTACACATGAGGACCCAGATGTATGAACCTCCCTGCTGTCTCACGGTGAAACATCATGAGTAGATCCACAACGCAGTAATATACTGTTGAATGTTTCTACCCTCCATGACCATAAAGACAACAGAATATAGTCTACCCTCAGTGTCATTGTATGAAAGTGTGTGCGCGTGTGTGTGAGTGTGTGTATTCGTGGAGGGTGGGGGGGGGGTCGCTTTATGCAAACATCCGACAGATTTACTTTTTGATTTGATTGGAGCGATGGGAGTGAGTCACTGCAGCCAAAGCCTTCTCTCAGTAAGTAATCACCTTTACTGGCAAAGTGTCTGGCCCTAGCACACGGACCTGGCACTACATCACCTCAAGTCTAATAATGTAGAGGAAGGGGTCAGCGGGGTGGGGGGGGGGGGCAGGTGA
>JAOPUD010000019.1:14090823-14101178 GCA_027122715.1 Trisopterus minutus
TGTCAAGGGAAGTCAGGTCTTTCGTATCACTCCGCAAGTAGTCCGGTTAGTTATCAACCCCAGCGGATTCGGTTGCTAAGCAAGGTCAACGTCTATGGCGGACTATTCCTCTGCTGATCAACACTACGAATGCTGGTAACAAATAAATTGTAAAAAGACACACTGTGAAATAATTTTTTTTCGTTTTGGTAATTAACAGTGTAATATAATGTAGAGAACGTCGCCGGTCATTATCTAAAATAAGCCCCTCAGGGCAAAGCAAGACACCTCCGCTACGCGTAATACATTATCCCTTGCATAGTCACTAGTTCCCTTCAAGCTATTAACATCTTAAGCTCCATGATATGCAATCAAAAGAGCATTTGCCATACATTTCTTATTCCAATTGAATGTGATGCTTTTAAGGAAACATACCCAGTGATTTGAGGTTTGATGTTAGCTATATTAATTTAATACATATCACAAAAATATATTTGGTTAAATAATAGCAGCTCACCTATCCTGCAGATGCCGTTGTAGTCTGGGCAGCAGTCAGGCACTGTTCGTGTCGCGCATGATTCGTCACAGAAGCAACCATTGAAACAAGATACATTTTCGCCTGAGCAACACATTGGAGAGTTTGCAGAACAGTTCCCTGAAGAACACAAACGCAAAGTTACACGGAAATCAGGACAAAGCTTTACATCCATCTTGAATAATGACTGCCCCTCTGGCTTTGACAGAACTAGTATAGTGCCTGCATCTTAAAATTTCACAGATCTATTGAATATCGGAAGATGTATGATAATAAACCGAATTATGTAATAAGAAGAAGGCCTACCTAATTTACCATGCACAAAAAATATTTATCTCTGTTTTGGTTTTTTACTGGCTTATTGTATTGACTTTCCACTCTATTACAAATAAAAATTATTTATTAAATTATCATTATACCTTTGCAAGTTAAAATATAATTTACTGTATGACTTCAATCAAAGGTTTGAAATGAAAACTATTAAAATAATACCTGAAAAAGAAAATATAGGGAAAGTAGTTTCGTTGGTTGGTGAGGTTGTGTTGGTGAAATTAGGGGGTTGACTTGTTGGGAATCCTGAAAAGGAAAAACACTTATTGCTGTTAATTGAGTGTCACTTGTTAGAAATGGCATAGCCGTCACCATTCTGTCTTCCCCTCTTAATCTCTTAATCTCTGCAACACTTGAATCATACCTACTGCACCTTAAATATGAGGTAGCATATTGTGTATATGTGTATTAGACATATTATCCCCCCAAATGTGTCTGTGACATCACTTGACCCAAATGTAAGTCAATCGCAATGGATACCTACATAACCTATGTAGAGTAAACTAAAATCGAATTTGCTCAGAAAACAGTTAAATTATCACAAATCTGTACTTGGTTATACTTTTATTTGTACAGGGGCTCAACAAAAGGGCCCCTTTTCCTCATCGATGTGTGAAATTCAAATTACGGTACGGTTCTATCCAACCTAGGACACAACCTTTCTATAAATGTAACGGGATGGTCAGTCTTGTACAATAAAAAACAATGTTTTACCTGAAACGCAAGTGCTGGTGAAGTCACTGCAGCAGTCGTTAAGCCGAAGACAAGCCACATCACAGAAACAGCCCCTGTTGCAGCTGCTATTCAGCCCCAAGCAGCACAATGGGGGATCACTAGAGCAACCTTCCAGCAGAGGACACAATTGTTTTACAATCAATTGGAATTATTTAAGTCCTGCTTGGATTCCTAGTGTTTGAAATCAACATACAGGCATCCAAAATGAATAGACCGTTACACCTGAACCATTGATTCCAGTGCCCCGCGTGTTTGGTGTGTTGAATACAAACAGAAAAGCGATACATTGATATGAATGGGTCACTATACTTGGTAGAATGTGGCAAACATACGCTACTGACTAGCAACTTTTCACTGATTGTACCAGCAAGACAGAGCATAATAAATATTATATTTAAATATTATATTATATTTATATATATATTATTTGGCACCGTGCCACCATAGACAAAGTCAGTGAAAGGAAAGAAGTAGACTCAAAATAACAAAGAACTAAGTGTTAAGTCTATACATATATACCCAACATGGTTTCACCAAAACAATTGGATAACTCTTATTAGGATTAGTGCAGATAGTGCGTTGTTAATACAAAACTAAAGCAAAACAAAAAGTTTAACATTGTATATGTAAAATACTTTAGCATTCGTTTCAGAAAGCATGCCAGATAAAACAAAACTGGACCAGCTTCATCATTCTTCTTTGACTCAGATGTCGGCTTGCAGCACAAGGAAAGTAAATCATTAGTAGTAGGCCACTCTTTGTCCAGGAATAAGTGTGTGTGTGTGTGTGTGTGTGTACAGGTACACGTGCATGCGTGTGGGTAAGGGTCTGCGTGCACATATATCGCCTTGAAAGTATAGTTTCTGGTTACTATGAAGTTATGTAATAAAATAAAAAAAACTTACTAAATGTATTCCCTGGTACTGTCATGGTGTTTGTCAACCCAGTTGTAGTTGTAGAGTTGGTCACTGAAAAGGAAGAGGAAGAAAATTCTCATTCAATTGTGTTCAGTGTTCATCCATTGGTCCAAGGTTTTTACTCTTTCATCCTTCAAACTGTTTGATTTCTAGCTACTTTACCTGGCATTATAAGGAATAAGATTACCTAATGAAGGTTCAGCTGTTGTGTTCAGCGATCCATTTGTTGAAGCATTTGTTGGGCTGGGACTGATGGTCAAACGAGAAGTTGATCTTGAAGATGTGGTTACTGAATATGGAGAAAGTTCTCATTAAATAGTCTTAAGGGTTCATCAGTTGGCTTCAAGGTTTTTCCAGTTTCATCTTTCAAACTGTTTGATTTCTAGCTACTTTACCTGGCATTATAAGGAGAAAGATTACCTAATGAAGGTGCAGCTGTTGTGTTCAGCGATCCATTTGTTGAAGCATTTGTTGGGCTGGGACCGACGGTGAAACGAGAAGTTGATCTTGAAGATGTGGTCACTGAATATGGAGAAAGTCCTCATTAAATAGTGTTAAGGGTTCATCCATTGGTTTCAAAGTTTTTCCAGTTTCATCTTTCAAACTGTTTGAATTCTGGATACTTTACCTGGGATTATAAGGAATAAGATTAGCTAATGAAGGTGCAGCTGTTGTGTTCAGCGATCCATTTGTAGAAGTATTTGTTATATTATATACCCGCAAACTAAAGGCTCTCTTTTTCTTCATTCTGTCTTACGCTCCTCCATGTCTGTTTCTGTATTGGGCGGGCACATGTAGTGACCGTAAAGCAGGGTCAGAATGACCTTAAATATTGGTGTAAAGTAAAATAACGATAGGAACGATAAAGGGAAATATCTATTGATAGGTATTTTTCAATCGTCCAACGAAATATATCGCCATATCGCACAAAGTCCTGGTTATGATCGCAAATTATTGACGTTACAAATTACGTGAGGACCCTACAATGCACCGAATATGATGAATCTATAATTGCGGATACTCTTTTTTGACTGGGCAAATTGTCCAAATTGTTGCTATTGCATCGATTGTCATTTTTTGCTTTGTGAATCCCTATTTCTAAAACATGAAAATAAGCTTGAACACGGATGAAATATCTCTGTAAGATAGTTGTGGTACCTGGTGGAGTTGTGGGGACGGTGTCTGGAGAGAGAGTTGTATTTGTGCCGTTGTTTGCTAGGAGAGGATGGGAGAGAAGAGTGGATATGGAAACATGAAAAATAAGCTTATAATCCAATTGATTTATTCCTATTTCCTAGTATTTATATATATATATATATAAACATTTATTACATGGCCTTTCTCAATGCTGTGGAACGCTCCATTCACTTGCATGGGCCTTCCAGACTTCCGGTGGTGAATTATTATTATTATAATGACCGCTGTCAAGGGAAGTCAGGTCTTTCGTATCACTCCGCAAGTAGTCCGGTTAGTTATCAACCCCAGCGGATTCGGTTGCTTAGTGAGGTCAACGAAATAAGCCCCTGTCGGGACTTGTTTTCCGATAATGACCGGCGTTATACATTATCCCTTACATAGTCCCAAGTATAGTTTCTAGTTACTATGAAGTTATGTAATAAAAAAAAAAAAACGTACTAAATGTATTCCCTGGTATTGTCGTGGTGTTTGTCAACCCAGTTGTAGTTGTAGAGTTGGTCACTGAAAAGGGAGAAAGTTCTCATTCAATTGTGTTCAGTGTTCATCCATTGGTTCCAAGGTTTTTACTCTTCCATCCTTCAAAATGTTCAATTTCTGGCTACTACATGTGAAGTTGTAAATAATAGCGTTACCTAATGAAGGTTCAGCTGTTGCGGGTAGCGATCCATTTGTAGAAGTATTTGTTGGGCTGGGACTTGTAGTCAAACGAGAAGTTGATCTTGAAGATGTGGTCACTGAATATGGAGAAAGTCCTCATTAAATAGTGTCCGGTGGTCATCCATTGGTTTCAAGGTTTTCCGGTTTCATCCTTCAAAATGTTAAATTCTGGCTACTTAAGTGAATTGGTAAATAATAACATTACCTAGTGAAGGTGCAGCTGATGTATTTGATGACGCGTTGGTAGAAGCAGTCGTTGAGCTACCACCGGTAACCTCCGGTGGTCCAGACGGGTCAGGTGTTACGCCTGAAGAATGGTGTCACAACAGTGCCACCAGAGAGTTGGATCTTCGATTCAATTATTTGAAACTTTCAACAGACTGACGCTGAATTATTCAACATTTAAATAGAATTGCAGACAGACAGAAATTGTGCTTGACTCTGAAAGGTATATTCAATGTTCAGTTTCAACGTACCAATTCAAAACTTACTGTCAAAATACACTCAATATTCAGATCAAACGTTGGACAAAAGCCTCACATAAAAACAAATAACTCAAAATCCAGATTTAAAATGAATACAATATGCAAGTGCTTCTGGTAGTGATGTACTTGAAAGACTTGATATCTTACTTGTAAATCAAGTAATACTTAACAATAACAAATTCTTCATTAATGTTTACTAAATGTACTAAAAGAACGGTCCAAGAGTGAGAACAATCAACCTGTTGTATATTGTTAGGGGAATTGTTCCTCTAAGGAGCAAATGCAACTCCTGTTTGATCGCCAAAATAGAATAAAACCATATTGTAGGCCTAATATTATTGTGATTTGTCATTTCAACTCACCGGTTTGTCCGTTGGCTGCTTGAAGCAGCATGGTCAGTCCAATGTAAACTGTAGCCCAGCAACTCAGCATCTTGGTTAATCTCGTCATCCCAACTACAATCTTCAACTCTGTACCTGTGGAGCACCCCCCGCTGTGTCTGTTAGAGTTATAGCTTAAGCATTTTTCCTCACGGCTGAAGCCGACACCCACTTTTGTCTTGTTGCTGCTCTTCTTCCTGACTGTTTTGAAGGTGTGGGTGTATCTTTGTGTGTGTGTGTGTGTGTGTGTGTGTGCGTGTGTGTGTGCTTGTGTGTTTGGTTGTCGCTGTGTGTGTGTGTGTGTGCGTGTGCGTGTGTGTTTGGTTGTCGGTGTGTGTGAACAGGGAAACTCAAATTACTGATTAACTAGTTTTGTGACTATTCAGTGACAATGCACTTATGCTTAGTGTTATCCAGGTAACAATGTTTACTTAAAGGCCTTCAGACCTAAAGGGATAGTTTGCAGATTCAACACATTAAAGGGGTAACATTATGCCGCCAGGTGTGAGTGTGATTAGCCATTAAATAAAAAAGCCAACGAAAACTCCGCTTTTATCCAAAGCGCTTTACAGTGTTGACTGACATTCACCCATTCATGCACACACCGACGGCGGAGTCAACCACCCAGGGCGACAGCCAGCTCGTCAGGAGCAATTAGGGTCAGGCGCCTTGCTCAGGGACACCACAACACTCACCTAGTAGGAGGGGATCAAACCAGCAACCTTGCGGTTACCAGCCAACCCGCTCTACCTCCTGAGCTAATGCTGCGTATTCAAACATAATAACTTCCAGATAATGTAATAAAGTGCATTTTCCAATAATGTAATAATCTTTGTACCAATAATGTAATAAAGTGTCACATTAACTGGATGTTATTACATTATCAGGTTAGCCTTCATTTCGCAGAACCTGATAATGTAATAATTCCCCAATATTGTAATGATTGAACTGCAGACCACCCATTACTTGGGTCCAAGTGGTGATACTGTGTAGGCAACTCTAAGTGCTTCAAAGTTGGACATGCATCAATGTTATTAACTTTTGACCCGTTCATGTTTTTCACAACACTGGAACCCTTGGGCCAAGCCAAGCTTGACGCATTCAATGTCTTTTTCCACCATATTGGATTTTCCGCCATCTTTGATTTGATCAAAAACCTTTAAAAGGCCGCTCTTGTCACAAATTTGGTCTAATCTTCTCGAAACTTGGCACTGACGATCTTCATGACCATGGCACACAAATGCATTCAACAGCTTCTTGAAATTCAAAGGACAGCTAATCAAACTTCACGGTGAGGTTGCCAAACAGGAAGTCCAAGTCCAAGCCCATTTACCAGCAACCCTTCAACATATTTTTTGGACATTTTTCAAAATGGCAGCCAAATTCTGATGGCAGGGCTCCAAGTTTTGGACTGAGTTCAGAGTGAGATTTTGTTGTCAGCAGGGGGGGGGGGGTGAATGACACAGAGGAACGCAACACAAATTCAATGTGAACATGTATGAGGCTTTAATAAAATCCCGGACGATTTAGAAATTCCGCGGCACATTTCTTTTAAAGTGTCTCAAAAGAGGGCATGTCCTTTGATTCCTACCTGTTCCACTGTTAAATAGCCATCAAGTGTGATTGGTTTTTAAGGTCTTTGATCAAATCCAACATGGCAGAAAATCCAATATGGCGGAGAATGGAAATAGGAAGGGTTGAACTCTGCTTGGCCCAAGGGTAAGCATAAGACGGGTCAAAAGGTAATAACGGTAATGGTTGTACAAGGGGTCTTCCCTATCTGATTGGACCTTTAGGGGCACAGACATTCAGTGGGGTTCATTGGTTGGTTGTTGTTGTGGTGTAATTGTGTTCTTGCTCTGTTGTGATGTTTTGTACATTGTTGTCGCCATTAGTGTGAGCATTATGTGCGAAGGTCAGCTATGTTGTGTTTTTGTGATAACGCTGTTGATGTGATTTTGTGATAATAAAGGCAGTTCCGGAGTCGTGCGGTGTATGGGGGCGCGGAACCGCAGTCAACCGCTTAACCTGGCCTCCCGTCTCGTCCTTCCTGCGCTGCTCGCCACAATATGAACCTGTATGTGTGGCATCAAGAATTGCCATTGTTGATGCCACATTTCAAAATAATGCTTAAGTTACAAACAATCAATCTTTATTTTGAGGCCTAAATCATGAGTACAATTAAAAGTTGACACAGTGTCCCATGTTCCCTTAGTCTATCTCACCAGCCCAGAGAAACGTATCACAATCCTCAAATATTGACTCTGCAGCACAGTGTTCAAACACAACCAAATCTCTTTTTGGGGTCAGGAAACCTCACAACGCTTACAACACCGGGACCGAATCGGAGAGAATACAGGCGTAAAGACAAGGGACTCCTCATCGAGAATCACCATTAAATCGCAAAGAAAGGCCGCTGATGAAGACATAGACCAGGGAGAGTAAGAGACAACTTCACGTTGCAGCGGACGCAAAATCCAAAAATAATAAAACGCCGCCGCCATGACCTTGCCATCCGTCGGAGCGACCAGCCTCTGTCTCCCCTCCCAGACCACCATCCAGCAGCTGTTTTCCGTGGCCAGGGACGCCGGCGTGGTGCCGGACATCTCCCTGGACCCCATCCTCACCGCCTTCCTGTCCATGGAGTCCCGCGCCTCCCTGCTGCACCAGTACGCCTCGCTGCAGAGGGGCATGACGCCGGAGCAGCTCGCCGCCTTCCGCCACAACGTGACCGGGGAGCTGGGCGGAAGCTCCAGGGTCCGGCACGGGGGAGTGGGCGTGGTCGCCCTGGCCCTCTCCGTGCTCTTTGACCTCGTGGCCAAAAAGGTGGGGGATGACTTGAGGATGAGACAGGGAACTGTTGTATGAAGTTCGACTGGAAAAGGTGGATGCTTGCGTCAAATCTACTTTTGACCGCTTGCTTTCTTCGACCACTCAAAGGGGCTGTGGGTGAGATTTAAGAGATGAATCATTTGAATATAATTTGTTAGAAGTCAGACAGCCATCCACCATCTGCTATTTTTGAGTAAAATGTGCTTTGAGGATATAAGTTCTTGGTAGAAGCAGTCATTGAGCTACCACAGTTTCGATATTGTAAGCAATCAACGGTTCCATGATTGGTTTGGGTTAAACATTGTGCCTCTCAATCACATTATCTCAATGTTTTGGCAGGGGAACATAGCATAGCGTAGTTAGGGAGTTGTTCTTTCTCTTCCTCTTGACAACTCTCCAATATTACCTACAGAATCAGCCACTTCTTCCCCACTATAAAGAATAGATCAGGTCAACTCTTCCCATTTCACAGTAGAATCAAGATACGGGTACATAATGCAGTTTGTTAGTTATTTCCATATAGTACAAAGTGCGGTAAGTACAGCTGTAATAGTGAATAGTGATGTACTGATACACTGTAAGAATGAACACTTCCTTTCGCTCAGCTAAACAATGCACACCTTGGTCTGGTCAAGATCGCTGTCCTGTTTAGCTACAATACATGTTTGGCTCATTGGACATGTATTGTACACCATGTGACACACATAATGTCAATTACATTGGGTGCGTTTTCACTGCTCTTGTCTTGAGACAGAGTTGCCCCCATAACACACCAATGTGTGTCGCGCCTGTTTAGAAGTCTGGAGGTTTGTGGGTTGCTACACCACATAGTTCAAATGCCAAGGGACAAGGAAAAGACCACAGTCTGTCAGTCTACATGCGTGACAATATAATGTCACACGTGTTGACGTTGTGAATGATGCTGTTGTTTGAAAGCACCTCATTGTTTTAAGTCCAGAACACCGTATCTGTGAGTTTACAACAGAACTGTACCGCATGTAGTGTGTTGATTTGGAATGGTTTGAACGTCCTCCCATCGATTTCTTGTGATTGGCAGCAGCTCTTTTACAATGCTTGGCCTTGTTCTTTGGACCGATAATATATATGGCAGCAAAGTCTAAATCGCAAATCCAATGCAAAAGGCACCTTCCAAAGGTAGAACGGGTACAGCAAGTTGTAATGCGTCACCCAAAAGAAACCAGTTTTCTTTGGCATGCTATCAATGAAAAACAAAACATTCTTTATTTCTGTTGTCTTTGACAGACTTCCAACAAATGAACTTCAGGCAACAACTAACAACATCATATTCACCCGCCAACTGGTAACCAGCCATCTAGCAAGGTTGCTAGTCTGATCCCCGGCTCCTCTTAGCCGAGTGTCGAGTGCTGAGCAAGGCACCTCACCCTCGCTTGCTCCTGACGAGCAGGCTGTCGCCTCGCACGATTAACCCTCCGCCGTCGGTGTGTTTGAATGTGTACATGAATGGGAGAATGTCAGGCAATATCGTAAAGCGCTTTGGATAAAAGCGCGATACAAACGCATGTCCATTCACCGCTTACCGTTCCTCCCAAGGTCCCGGAGCAGCAGGGGGCGAGCGGGTGCCTGTTCGGGATCCGGCGCTCCTCCAGGATCGGCCGGATAATCCACAGCTACCTGCGGCTTGTCCCGGGCGTGGCCAACGACCCGGAGGGGATGGCCGAGACCACAGAGCTCTACGACAACTGGCTGAAGCTGGAGCTGATCGACCACTACGAGAGGATGACCAACAAGAAGAGGATGGGCTCCGAGGCCATGAGGCAGTGGCTGGCGGGCGCCGCCGTTCACATGCACATGAGGATCCACCAGGTCAGGACCCAGACCACCAGGGGGACCAGGGGGGGGGGGCAGTAGATTAGATTAGATTAGATTAGATTAGATTAGATACAACATTAATAATCCCCCGTAGGAGAAATTAGTTTGTTTGTTGCAACAGCCCAGCAGCAGTGGATAAGCACAGGATAAAAATACAGTAAAATGCAATAAAAATACAAAGTACTAATGCAAACAATAATAGAGGCCAAGGTAAATGCTAAACTAAATGCGAAAGTAAGGACAAGACAAAACAAACGGAACAAACGACAACAAACAGGGCAAACAAAAAACGGTATAAACTATATAAATTATAAATCATAAAAGTGTAAAGTGTAAGTTGTACATCTGATTTCAATAGTAGTAGTGATGTTGATTACTTCTCCCCTGTGGCTTGATAGGGTGAGAGGGAGAATACGAAAATGTCCTTTGGTTGACTAGAAACAACCCACCTAAAGAA
>JAOPUD010000019.1:14105398-14116339 GCA_027122715.1 Trisopterus minutus
CACACACACACACACACACACACACACACACACACACACACACACACACACACACACACACACACACACTCACCCAGACACACGCACACACGCACACACACCCAGACACACACACACACACACACACAAAGACACAGACCCACACACAAACACCCACCCAACCGCAAAAACACGCACACACACACACACACACACACACAGTTTTACTCGTGGATTAAAGGTTTCATTGCTGAAATACCTATCTTCCCCCTGAGCAGCAGTAAAGCCTGAATGTCCTCCATGGACTCATTATCTCTCCCTGCACTGTGTGTGTGTGTGTGTGTGTGTGTGTGAGTGTGCGTGCGTGCGTGCGTGCGTGCGTGCGTGCGTGCGTGCGTGCGTGCGCGCGTGAGTGCGTGCGTGTGTGTGTGTTTCTGTTAGTTGGGACTGGATGAATGAAACCAACCAGAATAAGGTGATGTTTTCAGAGGACATGGGATCTTGGAGCCTGGACATGTCTACAGCATTCCTGGGTGAATGTCAGTCTTCAGAAAGGGGAAAACAATCCAAATCATTCCAGACAAACTAATACTCAACTCTCGTCGCAATTATATTTATGTATCACTGTTCTTCTGTTTACTTTATTTCCCTAGTGGTGTGCACGTCCCCTGCCTGGCAAATAGTCCCACTCTGAGCAGCTGACATAGAAAATCCTTAACCTAAATGCAATGGCTCTTTTTTGTGTACCCTATTGTGTGATGGGTGGGTGTTTGGAATCTCATCAATCAATCAATCACCTTATCTCAATCTTCAACTAACTTGCTTGAATTGTAGTATTCTTTATTATTCTTGGTTAGCATGTTCTTCAAGTCACATCAGTTATTTGGCCCTTAAAACACTGTTGACTGATTGTTCAGAGAAGACGGGATGCACAAATTTAAATCTTGGTCATGTGATATTTAAAGTTTAAGAACATTTTACAGTTTGACTTGAATGTCCTTGTAAGATACTTTGGAAAAAAATCATCCACAAAATGGCAGACATTTCTTAGCCTCAATTAGGTGTGTTTTTCTCTATTGTAATCTTAATGTAGCGATGGAGTTTTTCCCTTGTTGGCAACTGTACAGATTGTGATATTGGTACCTCGCTCATTCGCGGCTTCTAAAACCAAACAGTTGGCAGAATTATGTGACAGAACGTGATGGAAACGATGATGATGAGATTCCGCGAACAAGAACATTATATTATTCAGATGCAATATGTCTTCAGTCAAAATGTATGACCGTGAAGTAGGCTGTCAAAAAGGTTTCAATCCACCTCCTAAATAACCACCAGGGCTGGTTTTGTAGCTACCAAACAGAAAGGTTCTCTATAGTCCATGTTCTTATTGGCCAATCTCCGGCCAAGGTTGCTGATCTGTGCGTGCATGATTTGATGTGAGGAGTTGTTGTCGTTTCAGTTTCTGTAAGTCTTGCCTACTGCTCTTTTAAACTACCATTGACGCCGTTCCCATCAAACCAGGATTAATTCAAACATGTCGGCCTTAGTTGTCCCACACAAGACAGGTTGGCCTTGGGCCTCCCGAGAGAGAATTGCTCTGTTGTTAGCTAACGGCTGTTAGCAACAGACATCGCATATCAGACCCATCCGCTGCCAATCCAACCACTCTTTGGAGCGCTGCAGAACTGCATGAGGCTCCTGTCCAGTGTCCAGTGCATCTTAAGTTTTATAGTGATGGTGTTTTAAGACTGAGACATTGAGATATGACTTTGGTGGTAGGTCCCTGGTGTGCAAGGTGCGGTACATCCAGCAGGTACAATGCATGGGCCACTCCGTCGTCTTTGACCTCCCACTAGACAGAGCCGCTGCTACGGCTTTCCTTCGCCCCCATCCCCCCCCACCCCCGCACCCCCACCCAATTGTTCTTGTGGCGCCCGGGAGGGTGAATTCAAGAGGCCTCCATCATCTTTTAATCCGGCTCAGCTGCTCGCACATGACGGACAGGTGTTGGGTGAGCTTGACCATGGCGATGATGATGCTCCCGGTGATGAAGGTGCAGGTGGGCCAGAAGAGGGAGTGGAAGAGCGCCACCTGGCCGTAGATCTGGGTCAGGATGGCGCTGTCCGCCCGGTCCTCCGGGTCCACGAAGCAGACCACGGTGCGCTGGGAGCGGAGGCGCTCGGAGATGTTGAGGACGGCGGCGTGCGTCGCAGCGTAGTCCTTCTGGCACTTTGGCACGTAGAAGCACTGGAGACCAGGAACCAACAAGAGGGTAAATGGACTGCATTTTGTAGGGCGTTTTTTTAACAATATGGCCTAACATTCCCCCATTCATGTACACGTTCACACACCGACAGCAGTGTCAGACATGCAAGGCTTCTACTGGCGCCCAGAGTACAGGGTACCGTCAAACAAGTCAAAGTACTAAATATTTTGTGTTACTGCCAAGGTATTTTGTAGCAAATCAGGTTGGACTACTAAATACTACTTAATGGTACTCATGACCGTTACCCTTACCCTTTAAGTAAATGTTTCCAAAGGGCCTTGTCAAACTGATCTTTCAATAACATTATTGTTGCAATAGTTGTGTACAAAGGTGTTTATAATTCCTACCGATTCAAACTCTTGATTTGACTGCAGTACACCGTGGTCAAAGTATCTCAAATCCATTGCGACGTTCAGTAAGTCCTAATCAACCTGTATCTTACTTTTGTGATAATATTGCATTTGACTTTTATAATTAATTTTTTGTGTTATCTCGCCTGTCAACCAAGTGTGAACAAACCTGAACCTGACGCACCCAGGGGCAGCCGTCTGAGGAATACCTTTCTCAGCACGGGTGGTCCATCTTTCAATTAAATCTATCAGAAAATAACTACCGGTAGATACTTAAATAATAAAATATCTGTACTGGGTGTCTAGTGCTAAACGCCTCTCCTGGGCCGGTCCTGTACCTAGAAGACCTGACCCCCGCCGCTGACCCCTGTCCTTACGCACCTCGGGGTTCCTGTCCTGGGTCTCCTCGTTGTGGGACAGACGCACCACCCGCCCAGAGGAGTTGAGGCTGACGTAGACCTGGAGACAGGGGTACCGGGAGCTCTTCCAGCACTCCGCCCCGCAGCTGAACGAGCAGTTGACGTCCCACACCACGGTGGCGTTCACCACCACGCACCGCGACTCCTCCGTCCACACGCTGGAGAGAAGGAGGAGGAGGAGGAGGAGAAGAATGAGCGGGGATGGGGACCCCGGTGGATGGGTTCACCGTGGCCTGGTCTCGCCCCGTCCTGCGGTCGACAACAGAAGGACGGCTCTGGGAGCCCCTTTTCTACGCGACACGTCATATTTTTATAACTTGCAACACTTAAGCAATCATTCAGTCTGAATGTTGGGATGGATCCGATTTCATCGTGTTGCCGACGGTGACTACCTGTCCGAGTAGGAGCGCAGTATGGTGATGGCCAGCACAAAGTACATCATGAAGGAGACCAGCACCATGGCCAGACCCAGCAGGATGGCCCGGTCCTCCCCGGCCCTCAGGGCTGTGACCGTCTTCCTCTTGTCCAACACGTCGTACTCACGGCTCTTATGGTGGGCAGGTCTGAGGGGACACGTCGTGGTATCACATGGTGGCGTGGTCACCCTTCCCTTCCCTTCCTGACCTGGCAGATCAGCTGACCAGCCTCTGATCAACGCTCATGATGAAAGACGTGTATTACAGCTATGGTGTTCACTTGGGGGGAAAAAAACCTCATCATTTGTTAGGGCCTTATAGGCCTTAAGGGGGAAGCAGCGGGAAGGAGTAGCTGACGCGGCGGTAAGATGTTGTTCTTATAAAACAGTGAATAAACAAACACCGTGCAGCAACCACATATTTCCTAAAAAGGCATCATACAGCGGCCATAAGCCTTTATCTTTGACTAATATTTTAGCGCAACTGCGTCATTGAAAGACGGGAAATGTTTGGTGCGTGAGGACGCGCCAATAGCCGCAGCGTCACAGTGTTGTGTTGGGTGACTTGTGTTTGTGTGTTTGAGTGATTCATGGTTTGTGCGAAACGGCGTTCCGACAACGGCATACTTCAATGGTGCTGTCAAATGAACGAATGAATGCAATGTCAAATATCTGATGTTTGTCCCTGAGGCTTGGTGATTATGCCTGATCTGCAATCCTATTGTATTGTGTCTCCCAGGTGAGATGAGAGAAGAGGCTTTATGGTGTGTGTCATTGGACCAACTGATAGGTGGTTTTGCCACCTATCGTCTCATCACCTCCATTGTTAATAGAGCTCTGAATCATTTACCAGCATTATCAGCAGATATAATATGACATTTTTCAATGGCAGTTTTATAATACATAATATAGTATAATACAATACCTATATATTGTATATCCGGAAAAGATTTTGTACAACAAAAATTGCAATCACCAGACAATTCACAGTACCTCCTCTCACTTCCTCCTTGAGGGCCCTTACTTCCTGCCCACAGGAACATCTTCTCTCGGGTATGTGGGAGTGGAAGTCCTCCGTTGCTGGTCACACTGACGGGTTCAAACCACCTGCAAAGCACAGAACCTCAGTTAATGGGGCAATCCCAAAGTCCCGACTCACAAACTCACACTTTGCTGCGCGTTCTCACGAAATGAGTAAGGTCTTAGGGCTGTCCTGATGTCGAATTTCAAAGGGCATGAGGGTCTGAGTCCACACTTACCGAGCCCTTTCCGTGAGTCTGCATCAGTGCAGACTTAACCTAAGGAATTACCCACAGTTCGTAGTGACGTTTAACCCAGAGACCGTTGGGAAATCCGGAAATTAGGAAGGTAAACAACAACAAACAAATGATGAACCCAAACACCAACATTAGGCCAGCCTGCCATATTATATTGCCGTTGCTGTTGGTTTGGAAGAGTTTAGTCTTTTAAATGATAGTGATTTACCGCCATTCCATCCAGTGACGTAACGAGTCACAGCCAGGCACTCATGCCAAACGATCAAAGCGGGCCCAATTAATCAACTCTAGCTTGAGCCCTGTCCCTACTTCTGCGATACTGGCCCTCGCCACTAGATGCTGTTTTGCGGCTGTATTCCACTCGCCATCGATTCTCAACGTGTGCGTGTTAAAGATGGGCCAAGTTCAGCAGCACACCCTGAGATGAACGTTCTTGACGATCGATTTTGCCGTCGGTTGCTGCTCCACACTAGGCGCCTGGGATCATGAGGATGTTCACGACCAATAGAATACTCTGTGGGGGGCGACACGACTACATACAAAGTCAACGTAGAGACACTATCAGGCGAGAAGAAGCTAAAAAAACCTGCGGCAAGATTTGACTTGTGGTGCGGCATGAACGCCCCGTCACGGTATAAAACTTGCGATAAATCACTACAGCGACGGATTATGACTTGTCTGCCGCCAACAAAACTCATGCGACACCGCGACCAGCCGACAAATGTGTATTTTGGTGTGAACACACAGAAAGCTACTCTGCGCCTTCTCAGAAAACCCAGCCAATTCCCTCAGACACATCCACCACTAGAAGTGAGGTTTGCGTGGCCATGATGAAGCCGTCTAAGCCATTAAGGATTACTAGGCAGAAAGTCACGGCTTGATGTCTGATTGTCAACATTCCAAAGTAGACATTTTATTTCCGACCATTGTCTGGTGCCGCCGTGATCGCAGATCTCAGTCTCCGTCCCCCCGCCGGTTCTGTGAGTCAGGCCTGATAATATCATACAGTTTTGAAAAAATATTTGCCCTCCAACTTTTGCCAGGGGCGGAAAAATTGCATGTCTTGATACCCCCAATACAACACGACAATCAGAGCCGATTTCAGCCCCCATTCCCCCCCCCCCCCCCTCTCTCCAACTGAGTCTGCTGAGTAACACTCTTAATTTATATTTAATGATGGGACACGAACTGCAGTCCATGATAATTGGTCTTGTAATGACGGCCCAATGAGTAAAGTAGGCCTATACTGTCACCTCCATGGCATTTTAGTTCTGCCACCATGATAAACAAATCACGTCACAGTACCGCAGCTGATGGAGAGAACCATCTCAACTTACACTGGATGCTTCTATGTTGCATGATGTCATACTGAGCAGGTCACACACGTAAGCCTACCTAAAGGGTCATTAAGAAAATACTTAGTTACATATTACTGCCTTTCTTGTCTTTAAGGCTTACATATGACTCTCACGCACGTTGCAAATATTCTCAGATACCAGTTCCCGATTTAAGCCTGGTATCTTTCCGATATTAGCTACAGCACAGGCCTGTTTCAAATGACTGCTTGTCAACGCAATTCCAATAACTGTTCAATCACCGTACTACTGTATAGTGTGGAGTGGACGGACAGCTGGTCGTTCCATCAGAGAGCTCCATGGTGGTTCCTGGTGCTTGATGTCACCCTCTGGCAGCGCTAACAAGCCGTTAGATGCCTCACACTGAGACCGCGACTGCGGCGTTGTCTCGCTGTGTTTGGGCTCAGATGATGTCAGCTGTGTTTGCAAGGTCAGGGCGTGTGTCGGGAGAGAGTGAAACGGGCAACTTGATGCCTTGTTTACCCTACCCTTCACCTTATCTCTGATCTTTCACATTCTTAAGTTCTCATGTTGTGATATTAGGGTGTGTGCGCTGCATGCATGCATGCATACATGGGTGCGCGTGTGTGTGTGTGTGTGTGTGCGTGTGTGTGTGTCCTTGAATGTGCGTGTGTGTCTGCATGTCTACATGGTGTATGACTATGTGTGGAACACATGTTGGTCAAAATAGGGCTCTCCTGTGAGGGGAGGCTGGTGATGACGGTGATCCAAGTGTTAACCATCCCTCAAACAAGAGGCCATCCCACCCCCTCAGAGCAGAGAGGGAGACCTCAGAGAGATCAGTTTGCACTGCGGCCAGGTGTAACCAATCCTCCATGATGTAGGCAACATACCAAAAGCCTTCAGAGTCCACAGCTAGCCTTGGTGGAGGGAACAACAAGGCTTAGAAATGGGAAATGATATTGAACGTTAGGTATCATTTATTATTGCATATTTTGTCAGATATCAAACGTGGCAGATTTATTTGAATTGAATTTAAATATATCGAGTGACAAAGTATTTCAATACAATATCTGTTATTGAACCAAAAAATGGTTCCTTGCCTTTTTTACCATGTTCTGCAAGAACAGAGTAAAAATATTAATCCCATGTTTAGGAGGTTAATTTAAATAAAGACATGCTGAAACAATGAGATAAGTCATGCATAATGTGTGTGTGTGTGTGTGTGTGTGTGTGTGTGTGCGTGCGCGTGTGCGCGTGCGCGTGTGTGTGCGTGCGTGAGTGTGTGTCCTTGTGTGCATGTGTCCCTGAGTGCTGGGGGGAAGCTTGGCACTGACGGAGAACATTTCGGAGGGGCTATCATTTCGTGTTGCCTGCTACAGAAGGAGGTCCAAATACTGCAGGGCTTGACGCTATATTTGTGCCGCTGTCTGCTCTCTGTTGTTTCGTTGTGTCGAGCTACGTCAATCTCCCCGAGTGTGTGTACGCATAATGTGGAATTGCATTTTTCTTATTCAAACGTTTTTTTGTAAAGGCACACTGAGGGGCTTTGTTGAACACAAGGTTGACGAGGAGTCTTACTTTCTAAAGGACTTCATATCCAACCCAGTCTCACTCCAATGCATGGGGTGTTAATATAGACAGTGCAGATAGCACGGTAGCACTAGGGGGGGCCCCACAGAGAGAGCGGGCCCCCCAACAATGTGTGTTGGGCGGAGGATCGGCCACTTGCCAGTGATTTATATTGCCGGCTCGGAAATACGCCTGTGTGTGTTAAACAAAGAAATCACGTTAAACAAAGAATATTGCCATTTGATCTGTAGGCACTCGAAAAGGAAGAGCCATCTCCATCATGATTGACATTGGTTTAGAATAAATGTAACAATTTATAACAAAATTATGCTTATTCTACATAAACAATAACAACTAGTCTATACATTTACTACAATCTAGAAACTGTTCAAACAAATTATGTCTATTTTTTTTTCTCTTTTGGACATATGCAGACATGCAATGATGATGGCTGGGTAATATGTAGGTTGTCATGTCTCTATTTGATCATGCGACGAGACGATACAATATATAAGTTTAGGAAGCAAGCAAACAATTACTTTATAGTCATCTGACTAACTTTCCACGGGTTGCTTTCACCTCATGATTGCACAGCGCAACGCAACACATTTTCATGTCAGAAAAGTTCACGTTTAACATACCTGGCTTAATGTGTGTGTGTGTATTAAGGTTGCTGCAGAAGAGTAGCAGAAGATTACGTGTGCCCACGAACAAATAGACGTTTTCAATCAAAATGAAAAAACCCAAGACCGTACAACGTCATTGTTGCTCCATTCTGATTGTCCTCAATAAGGAGGCCTAGTGGGTCTACTAGAGGGCTCTGCTCTCAGTCCACTAGACCCTCAACCCGTTCAACAGAGAAGCGTTTGTTTACAATGTTTGTTTGGCTAGTGTCAACCTCGACCCCGCCGACCAATAGGAGTGAGCCTGGTGACGGCAGGGGTTGTCAATGAGTAATCTCCTTTCACCGTCTCTCTCAAAGAGCTCAGAGGTTTGAGCTCTCCAGTCACAATCTGAAAGGACTTGTGACTGGCTGAATTTGGGATTTATGTGATTATATATTTCAGTTTTTTCTCGATGAGTAAAGGGTGCTGTGTGGAGCGATGCCCTTAGAAAAATGTGCGGGTTTCCATGCAGAATTCCCGACTTACAAGATAAACCAGTGAGGTGAGATGTCTGAGGTGAGGAGTGAAATGGGGACACGGTGAGTGAAAGAATGGGAAAAACATCGTGATGTAGACAACGATATGCCCATAGGCATTCCTCAGCCGTGTGACGCCTCGGCTGTGGCAATGTCTGCCAGACTTCATTACATCTGATTTCATCAGATTTCACACCCATTCCAAAAATACTTGGCAGGTGATTGGCTGAATTATCAGTGTATTCTCGTCGATCATGTTTCACATAGATAAGGTGGTTCCTCATGGCGCGCTGATTGGTCTGACCTACTGTGTTTCGGCCACAAGCGCATGACTGGAAGCCTGGCAAGATGGAATCTCGTGTGATTGTGAACTTTCAAGCAAGTCAAGTTGGAAAGGTCAACCAAAAGCAATTATGCAGTGGCAAGGGGTTATACAGATGTAATCAGCGCGATTGATTTTGCGCCACTTTCTTCCTTCCCTTGGTACTATACGGTAAATGAATCATCAATCAAAATCATGATTCTTAATGATCAGTCTATTGAGAAATCCAGATAATTTTGGGTGTTCCTGGTAACATTTATGTGTGTGTGAGGAATCCTAGCCGCTCATGTGCACACAATCAGAATTGGTATGGAAAACCCTTACCAAACAAACATCTTGGGGAAAATCTCTGCGTAGACACCCAGGCAGAGTTCTGTGATGTGGCTCTGCTGATGTCTTTACGCTCCTTCACAACAACACTGCCCTGTCCCTGACCCCAAGTTGAGCATGCTGCTGCTAAGAATGTCTGAGCTGATATAAAACATCGGTATTTAAACGCTTCGTCACTTGTTATCTGTGAGGCCAGATATCCAGACATCCGGCTTTCAGTTTCAGTATTTCCTTACGGATGCCCTAATCTTGAGTCGAATGTTGTTGCGTTTTTGGCAATGGCTTATCAGACACATCACATTCACTTTTCTTTATGTGTTTATAACATGACCCCTGATTGGGTGGTGGTGTTTGTTTTCCGTTAGGCGCTCTCTGGTGTGTGCTGACACTGTGTGGGACAGAAACGAGAGACACGTCTACAAATAAACAAAGAACACTAAAACTATTCATCGTCTATACGTATGGTTGGATTGTTTTAGGTGTACGATTGAGTGTCTCTCCTTTTTACCCCAAAACTGGTCAAGAATGTCTGATTCTAAAATAAAAAGATGAACTATGTGAATCATACAGAATGCATCAGAGCATTACACGCTTTTATAAGATGGAGTGAATGCATCCTTTTGATGAATAAGAATCTGGTTCATCGCAGAAAAATAACATCAATCTTATGTGTGTGTTTATATGTGGCTGACAACAGGATGGCTTCCACTAAGTCCTGGCTTTCAGCTACTGAGAACGGTGGTTGAAAACGGGTGCTCACCTAATCTCCGCTGGCCCGGGACAGGTGTTGCTGGTCTTACACTGGGAACAATTGTCAGCTTGCATGGCACCTTGCACATGGTATCCCTCAGGTTCTCATCTAGTTACGCGTTCAGCGGCGCTCCGCAGCGGCGGCGACAGCCCCGGCCCAAGTGGCTTTCCAACGCGGTGTTAAACTGAGAAAGCCCTTCCGAATGAAACGATGTGCTGACAATCACATTCAAGTACGATACAAACGGCGGTTTTAAGGGAAGTCAAACTTAAAAAAAAAAAAACATTGACATAGCTTATTGATTGAGTTGGATTGTAGCACTAAATTATGAAAAAATATGAAAAATAAAGAAAATCCTGTCCTTCACTGAAGTCTTGCGGCAAGTTAGCTCTGTTAGCGTAGCCTCTTCATTAAGCACCAACCAGCTGCTACAGCCCCCAGTCTAAGTCTCCATCCGCTGTCCCTTCTGGCCTCCTTGCACACATACAAGGCAGGCCTGTGGGAGTGGCGACTCCCGCCATTAAAATAGACGACGGAGGGACAAAAGGGGGGAGCCATTGTAATTAATTGGACCGGCACCAGGAGCACAAGTGTGCTGGCAAACGCCACATAATCACTTAAAGTGTCATACCAACAATGGCTTTGTTTGTGAGGGAGCCCGCGACCACCATGCTGCTGCAACGCTCCCCGAGTGTTCCTGTCCATTTATGTCTGTCTCCGCTGCCCTTGTGGCACACACACACACACACACACACACACACACACACACACACACACACACACACACACACACACACACACAC
>JAOPUD010000019.1:14316139-14326792 GCA_027122715.1 Trisopterus minutus
GGGGGGCACACTTATGTTGGCACGTTGAGCCATGCACCCCCATCATCCTGTTTCTCTCCCCCTCAGTACGACCAGTACAAGACCCCCATGGAGAACATCGGCCTGCAGGACTCCCTGCTGTCCCGCTTCGACCTGCTCTTCATCGTGCTGGACAACATGGACCCCGAGAGCGACCTGCAGATCTCTGAGCACGTGCTGCGCATGCACCGCTACCGGACCCCCGGGGAGCAGGAGGGCACGGGTGAGGAGAGGGCCCACCCACCCACCCACACTGTGTGGGTGGGTGGGTGGTCGGGCCACGACCAACCCTCAAACCCATGTGGAGCCGGGTCAAACCCATTGTGGGTCCCGACCCGTGGTTGAGAGGAAACGCTGTGTTCCAAGCCGTAAAATACTGTGCTCTACTCTCCCAGAAGGTGATTTGGCCCGCACCAGATTGTGGAAAGGATTTAGCACGGCGCTGTTCTACCAATTTACAAATAAGAGCTGAGCCACATTTTTAGCCCCTTGGGTAGAGGTGTGAAACAGCTCAATAGAACTGTGATGGTTACAGTTAATGCCTTGTAATCACGAAACCTCAAAGGCAGTGGGAACGGTGGTGTTGGCAAGAGAACACTTGGAATGACAAGCACTCCAAAATGACTCTTAAAATGGATCACCCGCTGAGTGACAGTGCTGCTGAGGTGCAGTAATTCATGGTGATTTTTGTTTTTTATCTAGCGATGCCTCTGGGAAGCAATGTGGACATCTTTGCCACAGAGGACCCGAACATCACAGATACAGCTGAGAAGGAGCTCCAAATATACGAGAAGGACAGCATCCTACACAGCCACCGTAAAAAGAAGTAAGCTTTGTCTCCGGAACGAAGATAAATATAACGATTTTTGTGACCCGTGCGATACAAAATGTATGCATTCCTGTGCTTGACTCTACGCTCTCCACATTATCTATTCATGGACTGCTCAACATACCAGGCCAGCGTCATGTCGTCTGCTCCTTTTCACCAGGGAGAAGGTGGTTACGATGGAGTTCATCAGGAAGTACATCCACGTGGCCAAGCTGGTGAAGCCCGTGCTGACCCAGGAGGCCTCGGACTACATCTCAGAAGAGTACGCCAAGCTCCGCAGCCATGACCAGTTCAACTCCGAGTCCGCCCGGGTCTGTATTGCCCCATTTACCACTTTACCACAGACTCTGCGCCTTGCAGAAGCTTCTGCCTGACTAAACAAATTTTCCGTTACCTGTTATTGTAACATTGATAAATGAATACTGATTTTTACACACAAAATGTGTGCCATGTGTGAGAAATACTGCAACCAAGTAAGATTGGTGCTCTTTGCCCCAGACTATCCCGGTAACCGCCCGTGCCCTAGAGACCATGATTCGATTGGGCACAGCGCACGCCAAAGCTCGGATGAGTAAAACCATTGATCTGGAAGACGCAGAGGCTGCCATTGAACTGATGCAGTTTGCCTACTTCAAAAAGGTTATGGCCCGAGATAAAAGGATGCATACAAGAATTTCCAGCACGATGTAAACTGCAGAGTTTCGATGCACAAGTTGCGTTATTCATTGATTTGCGGTGACCAATGAACCCAGCTCTGAATGGTGTATACTAGATACTGGAGAAGGAGAAGAAGCGTAAGGTTCCAGATGACGACATGGACCTGAGCCAGTCCCAGTCCCAGACGCAGTCCCAGTCCCAGTCAGAGTCCGAAAGCCAGAGCCAGGATCCCAAGAGAAGTACCAGGTCCACTTTGTATTTCAGCTCATCCCCTTTTTGTTGTTGTTGTTGTTGTTGTTGTTGGTGAACACTCCATTACTAGGTCAAGGTTTCCTCCAATAGATGCCCCAAACTAAACATACTATTTTTATCCCCATATCTGGAGCAAACGTTCTCCAAACTGCAATGGTCATCTAAAGGTCACTGGATCTGTATCACAGCTTTTTTTTTATTTGAACCCCAACTTGACTTAAACTGCTCCACAAATCAGTGGAACATGACTTGGGCCTAGAAACAATTTGCCTTCTTATTTCTGGAACTAGGAAACGCACTCTGGCTACCAAAGATGACCTCACCAAGATGGCCGACTCGGAGGCTGATCCTTATGACTTCGCTGGGGAGGAGAATGGTATGACGCCCAACACTGCGCTCCTTATAGTTTGGCCTAGAAAGCAGAATTTAACTTTTACTCTTACCTTACATTTTATGTACATTTTATCGATGCTACCAATTTAGAGTGTTTACTTTAACTTCAATGTTAATGTCAAAATAAGGTAAGTGAAAGTTATGTTAAATGTCAATACAAGTAAAAGTTGCCCGACATTTAAGTTTAAATGTAAATAACGGATGTTATGGTTTTATTTTACTTCAGCACAACCCAATCTAAGACCCAAGCCTTCATCACAAACTCTACAGAAGAAGGAGATAAGTCAGGACAGGTATGGAGCGCCTTCCAAAATAAGTGTCAAAAACTCTCTCTCTCCTATGTCACTATCCACACTTGGACATTATGCAAGAGGGCACATGAATGTTCTCTATGCTTCACTAGCACATGTCTATGAGCTTGCTTTAATGGCATGTACCCACATAGAACATTCGATAATAAACTATGTTTTACCAAATGGTCATTGCAGTAGTAGGTTGTGACAAATAACCAAGCGTTGCCCCATTATCATTGCAAAAAAAACGTACGCCACCATTGGTCATATAAACGAAGCATACACGAAATACACTCATCTGACTCACATAAACGTGGTTGTTGGCGGTGGATGAGGTGGGACTGTTCCTCCCCATGTGAGGCTCTTTCAGTGCCTCACAGAGGGCCGTATGATGTGGATTGTTCCAGACTCAAGGCGTTCAAGGGGGCCCTGCTGCAGGCCTTCAAGACCAAGCGGTCCCAGTCGGTGGCTGTGGCGGAGCTGCTGGGGCTGGTCAACATGGACCCCCCCCCGGCCCAGGGCGAGGGCTTCCAGGAGGGGGAGATGGAGCAGCTGCTGGGACGCATGCAGGACGACAACCAGGTCATGGTGTCCGAGGGCGTGGTCTTCCTCATCTGATGGCAGACTCCTCCTCCTCCTCCTCCTGCCTCAGTGTTGGCACTTGACCCCCCCCCCCCCCAAAAAAAAAGAAAAAAAATGATCCTTCTAAAATAAACAAAAATAAATTCTTTGAACAGGGAGACTGGTGTGTTTTTATTAAAACATTTTTATTTATGCATTTTAATTGAGCGATTTCAGCATTGCAAAAGCGTGGCATAAAATATTATCCTCCCATGTTTGACGTGGTGACTAGTGGATTGATGTTATACTTTCATCTTTCAGGGTTAGGGTGCTTGCTTTAACAAAATCATGTTGTGGTTGATGTATATACGGACATTATTAACACACAGCTTCTTGGCTATTTTTCACCCTGCTTTAATTGCGTTTTGTAGTCATTTTAGTTTCTTTCATCCATAGTGATTCAGAGGGCAGTCTTGTGGGTGTACCATGGCTGGTCGATCAAAGACGGCTGGTAAATCCTTTAGGCCTTCCTGTTACGACGGATGCAAAGCATTGTTAATCCGTCAAATAAAAGAGCCAAGGGAGAAGGGTCAAATCATTAAATATGGCATATTTAGAATATACTTATGGTTTAACCACTGATATACTGCTGGCAAACAAGTCTATATGTCTAAGCCTTGTATTTCATTCCTTGTGTTTTTGTGATGCCTTGTTTTGCATTAGTAATTCAAAAGGCGTTATATAATTAAAAGGCATTAAGGAAGTGAAATAGTGTCCTTGCAGTGCACCCTAGTGGCGGCTTCACATAACATAACGCGGCGCGTGGTTAAAACTCACACTGCCCCAGAAACTCAGGCATGCCCTCCAAGATGACCGCTGTGTCAGCCTGCTGCCGCTGTGCCCTGATTCTCCTCCGCACGAACATGCTGGTAACCAAGGCAACCACCAGCAGCGTGGCAAACGCCGTCAGCGTGAGCGCCACCACCAGGGTGTTCTGGCCCGCGTTGGCCCCGTTGGCGGGTGCGTCTGGGGCCAGGGCCCTCACCTGGGGGTGGGGGGCCGAGCGGGGCAGGGGCTGGGGGACCAGCAGCTCAGAAACGTCTGGAGGGAGGGACGGTGGTGTTAGGGGGTGCTGATAGGTTATAGTCTGACAAAATCAGGCTTGGATAATACGTTTAGAGTCTGATGAGACACGCTCACATCTGGGTTCACATCTGGGTTAACGGGGGGGTTTGGCTTTATTTAGCCTTGTATTTGTCTCGACCGGTCGTGTTGCTGATGGCGATGCTCTGTAAGCGTGTAATTGGCTGACGGTGAACACAAACTGCCAGAACCGATACATTATTCACAGCGGGAAGACAAGCTGTCCGGCTCCAACATTCTAAGAAAAAGCGCCTCACTGTTTCAAATGAACAATGTTAATTTTGGCCACATTACTAAAATCCCCTTCTGAAAACTTCATCCGCTCATGCAAATGAGTGAGCAATCTATAATCAAACTGGTTCTCCAAAGAGGTCAGTAAAGTCAACCAATCAAAAACATTCTAACAGAGCATTTCACTTCCTAATAGCTCTTAAATCTTACCTGCACGCAGCATAAACAGCATACACTGAATTAAGACACAACCCAATGTCCTCATAGACTCTGTCATCACATTCAGTCACAGTAACGTCTCACACCTCGCAGGCTCAGGAGGAAGTAGGCGTCGTCTCCTTTGATGTACTTCCTGCTGCGCAGTCGGCTGTGGGTGAGGAAGCTGCTGGTCCCAGTGCCTGGGCCGCGGTAGTAGCTCCCATCTGGGCCGCTCACCAGTGACCCCACCTTACTGGGTCGGTCCCAGTAGAACTCTGGACCTGTCAGAGGAAAGGAAACGAGACCTTACTCTCCTTCACTCTCATTCATTCTCTTCTGCGAGGGCTCAACAAACAACCACGTCCTAAAAACAAATCACTAGGGCCCTGGGAGGGCTGCCCTCCCAGGGCCCTAGTGATTTGTTTTTAGGACGTGGTTGTTTGTTGCTTCTGGGTCAACGTAGATACCGTTATCTACGCTACTCTGCACACACTCTCTCTCTCTCCAGTTGTTGCATGCGTATGCTTGCATATGCAGACACTCGATTTTGTGCTGAAATTCAAAGTGTTTGGTTTGATTGTTCCCAAGGGAAACTGAACAACCAGGTGAGGTGGGATGAAAGGCATAGACGCACACACGCACGACTGAAACCTCAATCAAACTAAACTACTGGGATGGGACGACAGTCAGATGCATCATGCACGCACACAGACCCACACACAAAGACACACACACACACACAAACAACGTAATGCTATTTGACTTCACCTAGTAGCAATAGAAAGTGATATTGATCTGTCCCTGAACTTTGATACACCGGGTTACGACCCCTGGACAAGAATCAACTTCTTCCACAAAGCGCAGCGAACACTGTTGACTTGTTCCAACGCCAGCCTCCCTGGGCGTGGCCGGCGGGCCTCACCGTCCATCTTGCTTGGGTCAGTGGTGATCAGCAGCTGATTGTTCATGCGGGTCCTGACGTCGGACTGCTGGTCCATCAGGGACATGGTGGCCTGGTGCCAGGGGCAGGGCCACTTCAGGCTGTCGTCGTTGGGGCCTGAGGTCAGGTAGAAGTAGAGCGCCATGCTGTCCGGACGGGTGTCCACCCCGTTGAGGTACGAGCCCACCTGCGCATCGGGGCAACACTCGGGGTCAGACTACCACCCTCCTTTTTGGGGAATTTTTGCATAAATATCTGGTATGTGTGATGACCACATTCATGAAAAACAGATGAGAACCACATTTTACACCTGGTTGTTTACGTGGATGTTCTAATATGCTTGTAAGTGGGTTGATAACCTACGGCCATCAAAGGGTTATGTTAATCACGTTTATGCCAACTTTTTTATTTTGTGTATCCACACAGCCAAAACAGTATGGATCAACTTGTAAATGTATATTGTTATCATTTAGCGTTGTGATTCATATTGTAGTGGCTGAGGACTTTAACAAGAAAGCAGTTGAGGCCTTCTTCTTTCTATCCATGGTCCAAATCTTGCCTGGAACAGCTCGCAGATCCCCTAGGCATATGGTATACCGCTGATTGGGAACCACTGTATTAATTAATAGTCCTCCATTGCAGAAAATAGGGGTTAGTCTGTTCATAATTGGTGGCAACAGCTGAGTGGCTGTGCTATCGTGCCACATTGGCGGTCATGAAGAGTCAGAGCATAGTGTGAATATAAACAACAACAGAGGCATTCACAGCCTGAATATGAACATTATTGTGCTGTTTATTCACTGGGGAGTGGAAATCAAGGTGCAAGCTGTTGCTCAGGACTCACCTGGAAAGAATAGCCAGTGGGGGACAGGAACCGGGGGCTGTACACCTTGGTGCCTACGGGAGTGGTCGCCAGGAGACTGGTGATGTTGCGTATTCTCCACACATGCTGGGGGCACTGGCCGGACCAAATGTTGACGTCGTCGAGGGAGAGACCCCCCAACGTGGCAGAGTCTCCCTTCACCCCCTCAAAGACCACTCTGGACTTTTTGGTGATGCTGAGGGTCACGTGATGCAGCTCCCATGATCCGCTTGAACCTTTGACATATTTACGAGATGCACAGACACGGTCAACACGGGCCATAATCAGAGAGATTTCTTTGTTCTTTTCACAAATTATACACAGATGGCAGTGAGACACATTAATTATTAATTTATTTATTGCACTTATAAAGCGCTTCTTCGAGGTACCCAAAGAGCTTGACATAAGTAAGTGTGTGTGTGTGTGTGTGTGTGTGTGTGTGTGTGTGTGTGTGTGTGTGTGTGTGTGTAGGGGGAGGGGGGAGGGGTATGAGGTACCATCCACTAGCAGTGTGTTACACCCACTTGGGGGGTGCACAGCTGCCACTATGGGCCAGAAGGCTTACTGCTACACTGTCACAGTGGAGAGGTGTGGAATGATGAAACAATCCAATCAGAGACTGGGAGATGATTTGTGGGCCGTGATGGTGCAAGAACCCAGATTGGGATATTGGCCAGGATACCAGGGAGCCACAGGGAGTCGGGTTCAACCTCGGTTTAACGTCTCATCCAGAAGACGGTGATCTCAGTGTTGCGTTCGACAGTGAGCTTAGTGTTGATGTGAACACACCTGTTATGGTATCAAAAAGCGTCATTCGCCCTTCAGGGTTGAGCTCGTCATACTCCCGCACCCAGATTTTGAGGGCATCGCTGGCGCCCCCGCTGCCGTAGAGGAAGAACTGCAGGCACTGGACCCCAGGTTGAGGATACAGGAAGCGGCTCTCGAGGAATCCACTGTCCCCAGCTGACCCAGAGGTAGTGCTGAAATGCATGAAGGAGCCCATTCCTGTGGGCAACATATAGCCATATAGCCATAGGCAATATGTCTTATTATATAGTATTTCTCCCCCAGTTTATTTCCATTCAAATGTTCAATGAATTCGGTTGCAAGATGAAAGACGTTTGTTTAAAAAATAATGTGTGTCACGATTAAGTTTAATTCTATCGTAATATTTTAACTTAAAAAGTAAAGGCCTGACAGTATTGTAAACAGTATTGACCTGCCCTACTTCAGAAGAAGTATTTGTGTCACGACCCTAACGGGGGGAACCCTAACGAGGGGACCCTAACGAGGGGACCCTAACGAGGGGACTTATATCCTAGGTATGTTTACACCTTACAACACTACACCCATACACTTTTATGTACACACTCACACTTACATTACTGATTAGATTGAATACACACGCCATACCTTATGTTATGTTATTATTCCACTTGGTTATAATAAACCTTTTTGTGCAAACAAACTCAATTGTGTGCGTCTCCCCTCTTTGCCACAACCGCCGTGGTTGGTTTGTGACGTTTGTAACTGCAAACTTTCAGCTGTCGCTTGCTGGGGATTATCCTGTACTTTGTTCTCCCTTCGGGTTGGTTTCATATCACTTTCAAAACAACAACACTTAGGCCTATATGACCCAATACATTTATGGCCAGATAAGCTGATGAGCTGTGATTGGGATCTATTTTTATTGAACTAGGTGGTTGTATAACTAAAAAATAGAAAACAAAATAAATTGTGCATTTTAGTATTGTTTATAGCCAAACTAAATCCATGTACTCCATTAACAATCACACATAGAAAGAAGTAAATAAAACATAGTTTATTCCTATATTAAATGCATTGTATATCTGAAAGTGAAACCAAAAATAAGGACTAGAATAACATTGTGATGAATAACAAGAATAGGTATACAAGTAATCCTTACCTTTGCATTGTCCCAATGAGCTGAAGTCCGTTTGAGGTCCTGCACTCACAGACATACGCTGCTCCCACTTGTTGTTCGGGGACTGGATCATCCCACAGATGTTCAGCTCCTCAAAGTCGCAGCTCTCCACAAAGGTGGACGAGGTGGCTGGGGAAGGGATTCATGTGATGGGTTAGTGATGGCGGGCGCTGTGCTGCTAAAATGATAGGTGAGTGCCACATGCTAAAAGGTCTGTCTCTAGAAAATAAAAAGGAAGCTTTTTTTAAATCTAAATCAGGGGCAAGGCCATCATACAAAACACCAGTGGTATGACCTTACCTTTGCCTTATTGCCTAGGAAGGTGTATTTATCAGTGAGGTACACAACTATTAAACATGAATATAATAAAATAATATAATGATTAAAAAAACTAGAGCAACATTTGATAACTCAATTGATAATAATTGATAGTTAGCAGCTGTAAATGCTGTCTAGACTTTGACCATTTTTAAATCTGCTTAGTGAAGCGTTTATAATGCAAAACATTACACTGGGGGATTAATTTATTGTAATTCATTACACATTAAGTGAAGATAGCAGATATGAGTATCATCTGGTTAATACTGCATCACATTTGATAGATGAAATTCCAGAATATAGCCACATCATATATATCATATCATTTAAATGTTCATTAATTGGTTGCGTCAAGTCCTACACTCCCTTGTGCCCATCACCACCGTTTAATGGTTTCCAGTTGTTTCATTCACGTGTGTCAAAGCATCAGCAGGGGTCAGCAATGTGTTATCTCCACTAGCTCCGTCCACTACCCTTGCCCTGGTATAAAACCAGCAGACCCATCACCATAACTAACTAACCATAACTAACCATAACCACTAACCATAACCCTGACGACGCCCCTGTCACAAAGCAGCTACGGGTAGGACTCGACTCACTGCAGTTGTAGAGGCGGTTGAGTTTGAGCAGGTCGCTGTCGCTGAACTCCATCCGCTGGCCCACCACGTCCATGAACTCCGGGATCTTGGTGACGATGGTGGGGTCTTCGGCGATGTTGAACGACGTCTTGCTGTAGTGCATCACCGAGCCGTAGTCGTAGGGCACGCCCAGGGAGCTGGACACCTTGTCGTCGTACTTGTTGAAGTTGTGTTCCTTGCCTGGAGATGGGAGATGTTAGAATAGAATACAATAGAATACAACAGAAGATGCCTTTATTTGCTCCAAGGGGGATTTTCCCTGCACATGAACCATTGTTTCCTTGAGTGGGTTAATGAAACTATTTCCTTAACAACTCAAACCTCATAAACCCGTCATACATAACACCTGAATACAAACAATATACCGATCACCACCGGGTATTAAAAAGAATACACAAATTCTGCATTGTAATGCAAAAATATATACAATACTGTATCTAAACACCGTCTGTGTGAATACTGACCATATCACGCATGGGTCAGGTTGTTAGAGAGTTAGTTTGTAAGAGAGAGACATTTGGCATTTGTCTCCACCACTGACACTGACACGGACACCGTACCCGGCTCAATCTGATCCCACATGATGTTGACGTAGTCGTCGCGGTCGGCCCGGGACTGCTCGTGCCAGAAGCCGAGCGCGTGCAGGAACTCGTGCTCCACGGTGCCCAGGCGGTCGCAGTTACTGCCGATGGACAGCCTCTGCTTCCCCTCGCGACGGTTCCCCACGGAGGAGAAGCAGCTGTCCGCGGACCGCAGACACAGAGAGGAAACGTTGCTTCAAGCTGCTGCCTGTGTCCTTCGCCGTCATAACTATGTTTCATCGTGTCACTGCACTTGTTTATTCGTTCGTGGTCTTGGCTATTGATGATTATGATTATGATTATTATGATGATTATGATTTGATTATGATGAACAGCATTGATGTAGTTATTACTAATAATTGTCCCGAAATGATGTTGAAGCATAATGTAATTCACCTAAGTTGGATTGCTTTCGTTTAGGATTATGAAGTTATGAACAGATATAGTGATGTATATGAATATAGGCTATATAATATTCAATTAAATCCTAATCATTCCAGTTTTGAACTTTGAGCCCAGCCTCGAGCCTGCATGAATAGAGCAAGATAGAGTTGTTCTCACCCGCTGCCCTTGAACACAGAGATGTAGTTCTCCTCCCCTTTCCACGGTGTGAAGTCAATGCATGTCTTCAGTCTGTACTGCTCGAAGGCCTTCAGAATCACCCCTTTGGCATTAATCTCTACAGGCCCCATGGATATGTATGTACAAGGACACACACAGGCCCACACACACACACACACACACACACACACACACACACACACACACACACACACACACACACACACACACAC
>JAOPUD010000019.1:14393988-14407750 GCA_027122715.1 Trisopterus minutus
TGTGTGTGTGTGTGTGTGTGTGTGTGTGTGTGTGTGTGTGTGTGTGTGTGTGTGTGCGTGCGTGCGTGCGTGTGGCGGGCATTAGGGCCACCCTTCCCACGACCGTGTGTGTGTGTGCGTGTGCGTGCGTGCGTGCGTGTGGCGGGCATTAGGGCCACCCTTCCCACGACCGTGTGCGTGTGCATGCGTGCGTGCGTGCGTGCGTGCGTGCGTGTGGCGGGCATTAGGGCCACCCTTCCCACGACCCAACGTGACACGACGTCTATTCTCAGAACCAGGACAATAAGATGAATTGAGCTGTAGTCTATGACACAGGGCCCACCTGGCTTGACAAGTGAGGGTTCCTGGTTGATCAATCAAGGTGGTTGTACTGCAGCTTCCTCAAGCCAGAGTCTACACACACACAGCCCCATGCTGCCATTCCTCCAACATCCTCCTGCTGCCTGCTTGTCACTTGTTCTGTGGGATGGAGGAGGAGGAACAGGGATAGAGCCACTGTGAATCAACCACGGCTGCACTTCAGTCAGGTATAGATAGCTATGCCATGATCACACCTTTCAGATAATGCTGATTATTCTGGATCTGTTGTTATTTTGTTTTTCTCAGCTACAGGTTGAGGGCTGCGTTTTCCACACTCACCGTCAGCCTCCGGTGTTTTGAGGGCTACAAACATAAAACATGATGCATTATGCAGTTCATTTCCTCTTCCCCTCCCTCCTCTACAGCACTCTGGAGGAGTGTGTGCAGTGGAGAACAGCTCAAAAGACTTACAAAGTTAGACTTGTACCTTCTATTTTTTACAAACTGGCAGTCCTTGCGGGAGTATCTTGTTTTTTAAATGTGAACCGACCATGGCAATAAAAAATCCCACATGGCAAAGAAGTGTCATTGCTGGTCGTTTTATATATATTTTATTTTTTTATATATGACACTCGCCCAGCCCTAGCTACACAAAGAGCCAGGAAAACTGCTTGGTTATCAAGGAGGAACCCCTGAGAATGAACGCAGAGTCAGGATCTGTCCTTCCAGGCGTGGTAAGGAGTGCAACGGGTGCCACCACGGACGGTAGAATTACAAGTGTTTATTTAATACTCCATGTGTTTATCTTTAATGTACATACAATACAAAATATATGACATATATATCACAACAGTGTTGTTCAACATAATGCAATTGCACACATTGAAAAGAAATGCTCAACCAATAACAATGAAAACAGCCAGAGCCTCTAAGAGGCTGTTGTATAGGCTGGGGTTAACAGGCACCGTATGGCCAATGCTTCTATCACTTTAAAGTGTTTTGAGTGATTTTATAAAAAAACAACAACATAGTATCTGTAAAAGGTGCTCTTGAGGTAAATAAAAGGTACTTCATTCGCAAACTAGAGGTACAGAAGTAGTTTTGAATGTATGTATTGAGCACCATCTGCAGGTGAACAGAAGTGATTTCAAAAACCTTCACCTTATAGTTAAAGTGATAGTTAAATAATAATCCAGAAAAAGCTAGATGCACGAGTCAACAAATTTGTGAAAATAATGTCATCATACAAACAACATACGAACAAATACTACCATTACCTTTTCATCATCCAGATTCCGTGATATTTACATTACATAGCAATCTAATATATCATGGAACAGAAATGACAAAAACTGCTGGTAGAGTGTATTTTAGTGGTGGATATATATTTTAGTGGTGGACTGCTAATATGGCTGATACTGTAGATTGTTCATATCATACAAAATAGACAAAGAAAGGTGAGGTTAGTGAAGATACCATTGGTTAAATAACTAATATCTATATCTCACCAACACTATATTTGTCTCAGAATTTGGATATTGTTATTATTGAACCTATGTGGCTTAATCTTTGAAATGCCTTTCATATGATGCATAATGCAGTCAAATCCTGACAAAGAGGTTCTGATAAAGCCCTGTATTTATTAGAATTTCTATGATATAATAATTTGTGTTTCACAATGTGTGTAAATGCAACGTAAAACTGCCTGCTAATGGTGGCTCCCTAACAAACAGCAGTAACTTTTGCAAATGCAACTTTTGTTAAACTTTTGACAGTAACATGTGATACATAATTTATAGTATGCAAGACTTTGTTTGTGTTAACAAAGCCCACTCTACATATTTATAAATCTATATTTATATTCGACTTAATATTTAGCATTTTAAATAATTCCTGGTCTCTTGAATGTCTAATTAGCCTTGGTTATTATATTTTAAGTCGTACGGCCAAGAAAAAATAACATAACAATAATGTTAATGGTTCCTGGATCGCTTTCACTCACACCATCAGTAAACGTACTCCACACACTCTCAGCCTGGTTTCCAGCTTCGTCCCAGCAACTCAAACCAGTTTGAAAGAGTAAGCCCATCAAACTCAAACACCCATCCTGATCTTCATATCGCTACTCGTCTGCCACTACTGACCGGTCCGGTCTGGATATGGGCTGCATAGGTTTGCATAAAAGGGTCGGGGGGGGAGTGGGGTGGGGCGGGGGGGGGCTCACAGAAATTCAGTCTCTTTCAGTGACGAGTGACCGCTGTCTGCAGGGGGGGGGGCTCGGCGGCCCCTGACTAGTCATACAGACGACAGGACCTCCCCGGACACCTCCACCTCCTTCCCCTGCTCCCACTGCTTCCTCTCGGCCGCCTCCATGTCCATGACCGTGAAGAGGGGCTGCTTGCCCAGCATGTCCACGCTCAGACGCCGCTGGACCTCCCGGTACTTGGTGGAGGAGAAGGGGAGCTTGGAGCGGGAGTTTGAGTAGCGTTTCTTCAGCTCCGGGTTGGGGCAGAACACGAACGTGTAGAAAGAGGCCGCGAGGATTCCTCCCAAAACCGGAGCGACCCAGTAGACCTGAAAAGACACACACGCACACGCACACACGCAGACACACGTACGTACGCACGCGCACACACACACACACACGCACACACACACACACACACGCACACACACACGCTCTCTCTTTGAGACCAACGCACGTGCACCAGACATTTCTCTGACAGCGTCAGCTGCTTTACTATCAAGGACAGTATACTGGAGTGTGCATATCGCGTGAAGAGAAACAAATCAAATTCAGACCCTAAAAAAATTAAACTTCAAAAACGTAAATTTTCCGAACATACTTTTGACCCCCTGCTGAGGAGAAAACATCTTGAACGAACCTCATTATGAATCGTTCAGCACTTGCAACTATAAGTGATGTGTGTTGAATGAGTGCTAACTGAGTGGGGGGTGAGTGAGGCGGATTGTCGGTTAGTTCTCTTATGTCACCCAGTGGTTTTCCCAACTCCAGGTGACCAGGGCAGGACCGAAGGACCGGGCGGGGTTCATGCTGGCTCCGGTGTAGGGGATCTTAGGGTAACACATCACATGTCACATGATCGTCACGTTGTACAATACTCTGTATTTGGCAGAATGCAGGGCAACGTTTTTTTAAACCCTTCTCTACATATTAGTGCTACAAAATGTAGCTCAACAAGTGAAATGGTGTGCCGTTTAAAACGTACACGCTTATTGGAAGTTTCATACCTAAAAGTTACCAAATATGTTAGTCTTTGTATGCCTAAATGATAAACATTGGACATTTGAACATGTCATCTCTATTGAGTCAGACAATTAATTAGACATTGAGGAGGAATTGTCTACTCTTTTACACTATATAGGGCTTTGCCCAAAACAAGTATGCCTAAACAAAGCCCTCCGGGCAACTGTAACACAATGGTATCACAACGTTGTTTGTACTTACAGCAAATAAGTGTCCAATACACACAGAGAGGCCAATGGCCAGAGCGGGAGAGCCGCTGAGGTCACTGCGTTTAGGATCACAACTGGCGAACACCGTGAAGACCAGCTGGAAGGTGATGAAGAGTTCGACCACCAGGGCGTGGCCCACCGATATACTCATGTGGACCTGTTACGCAAACACAGATCAGAGTTTTTTATGGGTTTCCGTTTGACCCAACGCAGTTTTTTCACACCCGCCCACAGACATAACACAATGTCGCTGCGGTATCGCTTTAAAGCACTACTTTACAGCACTACTTTACAGCACTACTTTACAGCACTACTTTACAGCACTTCATCCTGGTTCTCACCGTGGTGACCCCCAGGCCTCCCCGGACCGACTCGGGCGTGACGCCGTACAGGACGGCGGCCGCCACCACGGAGCCCAGGCACTGCGCCAGCAGGTAGAACACCGCCTTGGCCACGCTCAGGTTCCGGGTCATCACCATGGCCACCGTGACGGCCGGGTTCAGGTGGGCGCCGCTGACGTGCCCGAAGCACTGCACCATGGTGGCGATGCTCAGGCCGAAGCACAGCGAGATGAGCACCAGGTCGGGCGCGGGGGCGCGCCGCGCGTCCTCCGCCGCCCAGTTGACGCAGGCGCCGAGGCTGAGCAGCGCGAAGAGGAACGTGGCGGTGAACTCGGCCGCCGCGCAGCGCCAGAACTCCTGCGTCCACACGCCCTTGAACGCCGTCATGACGCTGGTCGGAGACCTGAAGCGACAGTGTGTCGAGCGGCTGCGGCAAATGCACTCCGACCAACACGTCCTGCAAGGGAAAGGGAGATCTACACGTTACAAGGGAGATCTGCACGTTACAGGCCATCAACAGCATGTTGCAGTTGAGTAAAACTGAGCCACATGTTGCATGGATATATGTGTAGAAGTAGCCTACAGACAAACCGTTAATCCCTGTCCCAGTAGAAGGCCTAATTAGGCCAGAGGAAGGAAATAACTTTTAGAATTATATAACTTTCTCTTTGGTTGACAAACGCAGACAATAAAGTATCTGTAGGCCCTATTACTATAATAATTTTATAACAATACAATAACAATACAACGACTAACATAACTGATTTAAAATGCGATTCGTAAAATTCCGATTAATTGCCCCATGTAATAAGCAACAGAAAAAACGTTTCCAACAAACCCGAACCATCTGAAAAAGGCATAGTCGGCTCCGAAGTCGACCCCCAGATCGAGTTTCGCTCCGACGCATTAACACTCAAACGAAATTCAATCTCCAATCATCATCAATTCATCACGAAAGACCGCGCGCCAGCCCAAATCGATACGTTAATCAGGCAGCGCAGCGCGCGGCAGCAGCGCACTCACCTCAGACGCGCCGCTGCGGTGGTGGCGGTGGACTCGCTCATGTCTCGCGGCGCTGTCCCAGCCCGCGACGTCAACGTGATTTATGCGAGCCGGAGCGTGCGCGCGTGTTTACGGTTCCCGCTTTCATTGGGGTCGGCGGTCGGGGGGTCGCGCGCGCGGCCACCCTCCCCTCCCGGGGACGCGCACAGCCGGGTAGTCCGAACACCGTTCCGGTGTTCAAATAACGTTCGGTAACGAACGAACGAACACAATTAACTCTTACTCATTAAGGGTGTATTAAACGAAATAGGCGCGGAATAGCCCCTGCATTTAATAGACTACAAACTTAAGATGTCAAGCCGGTCTAAGTGTTTGAGGTTGAATGTCTCGGGGGTTACACGACACACTGTTTATCAAAAAACAGAAATGTTGTTGTGGTCATTAGCGGTGCCCTAAATTCACTGCGTTCCGAGGATACGCATAGCCCGGAGGCCAGGAGGAGACAAAGATGTCAGTGTTGTTGGCCCATTCACTCCCCAACGCTAAACACACACACACACACACGCGCGCGCACACGCACGTGCACGCGCACTCACCACACACACACACACACGCGCGCACTCACCACACGCACGCGCACACACACATACACACACACACACACACACGCACGTCATTATGTATCCCTACAGTTTTGTTGGTATAAAAACCATACCAATTGTAAAGAATTGCACATAGCCCAGGGTGCGATTTGTCCAAAAAACAGGGGTATGTTTTGTTTTTCATGATAAAAATATAGGCAATCAACAGGCCTAACTTTTTTTTTAATTTAAGTTAGTGGTAGGCCCTATTAGCCTACATTTCGAACCGTTGAACATTCATCTTTAATGCAAACTAAAAAGACATGAAACATTAAAATAAAAACAAAAAAAAACATAGGGGGGATGATCTCTCCCCCCCTAACAAAGCGCACCCTGCCGATAAACATGTATCAGTACAGTGTGCCATTCGTAGGATTTTTACAATTGTGTATACTTTTTTGAAGACGTATTCTTATATTATTATTTAATTTGGAGTGATTGGGACAAAAACTCAACCACTCCAAACCAGAACACCTGGGAGTCATCCATTAAATAAGTAAGCATATGTAAAACGGAAGATTTTTGAATCTATTTCCCAGCCAGCGATACCTTGTCACGCCAAAAACAAAACTATTTACGGCAGCTCAGTCACACGTAATGCCGTTATGGCAACGAGTGTGTGATGGTCTTGTCCAACTTGGCCACATTACACAAGAATTTATAATTTATTTCATTGTGTATTGTTGCATACCCCACTATGTTCAATGTTAACTCAATCAGTAGTGCTATTAGCGCCACACAACCACAAGGCCCACCACTAAAGTGGTGTTCTTATTCTGTAACGGAAGGTATATAGTAATAATATAAGCACAACATATATTACCTTCTTTACTTTCTTAAGTTAATGGTTAATATAATAAGCAGGTAGATCTATGGTTTGTCCTACTATGCAATTCTATAATGATGACGCAATGGCGTCAGAGTTGACTGTTTTGACTCTAATTGTGGACGGCAAGTGATAGCACCACCATTGTTGATGAATGTTATTCATCAACAACTGTATTTACTATATCTTTACTGACAGTTGCTCCAGGGGATGTGAGCTGTGAAAGGGACAGACGCTACCCTACCAGCTAACCTGCTACCTGCTACATGCTATTAGGCAGACCTGACCACATGCCCAGCGCCTTCAGGCCCACACGCTAAGCGTTTGACCAATCACAACAGAGTGGGCCAGCTGACCAATCAGAGCATCACAGGAAGGCCTTAGCTAAAGACAGAGCATTTGTACAGTTTTGCAGCAATGAACAGTGTGTGAATAATAAGGTCGATTTTTTTTTTGTTGTTTTAAACATTTACATTTATTCTACTAACACTCTGAATTCGTTTATTAAGCACCAAATAGCATCATATGACCCCTTTAATGTTGTCATGGTCGTGTCTATATACAGTAGGCCTATGTAATCCTTTTTCTAGTTTTATTTTTTCTGTTAGGAATACCTTATGGAACAAATTTGTCCTCCCTTTGCACTCACTTTTTTTTTTTACAAACATTTTGTTTGTGTTTCTTAGAAATGTCTTATGAGTGCACGGTAGAGAAGCACTGTTGAATATAAAGCAGTTAAAAAAATAGGGTTTGTTGGTGGTGTTGGTCTTACATTTCTGGAAGAAATGAACAGTAGGCATACGTCTCTCGCTCGCATCGTCCCCGTAAAAGTTTAAACCAAAGATACAATTCTTTTTACAGGTTCACTAAATCAAAAACACTCTGTCAAAATTGATTTATTATTGTTTCAATTGTCAAGTCATCTCTTATCGAGCCTATATTTTACTAGCCATCACAACAGAATCTTTTTGCGCTGCTATTGGTGAATTTCTACAATTATTGCACTACTTTACTACTTTTTTGCACAGCGCAAATTGCTCATATTTGTCTTCACATGAAGTCATCTTGCACTGTACACTATTGTATTGTTGTGTACTGATTGCTATGTTGTCTTTCATGACGGATTGAATGTGTTTTAACACCTGAACGCAAACAAATTTCCCACAGTGGGATAACAAAATTGGACTTGAAGCGTTTGCACAATGGCATTGGGAAACGTACAATTTTGCCGGCAGAGAAAACTAGAGGAAATCGCTCTGAAAGCTGTAACCAGGAAGCGGGTAGGCCCCGCCCCCAAGGGCAGAGGGTTGCCGTGACGTCTCAGCCGGCCAGGTGGTGAAGTAAACTGGCGCTACCTGCCCAGGAGCTGGCGCTACTTGCCCGGGAGCCAGCGCTACGGGCCCATAACCATTTGAGGGAGCGATGAAGCTCGGATGATGAACCAGTTGAACCTGTGGGCTTGTCAGTGTGGTGGTGGGGGGCGGCTGCATGTTGACCACCACACCCGCCGCTTGAGATGGCCCACAGGAGATGGCGGCGGCCCCGCTGCGTAGCTTCATCTCGCGGGCTAGCTGGCACCAGGAGCACCAGCCGCAGAAACAGGAGGCCATGATGTCCTTGCACAGGGTGCCCTGTTACAGAGTGACACCTCAAGTCAGGGACCCTCAGTTAGCAGCCCATGGGCAAAACACGGCACATTACAACAAACTTTTATCTAGTTGTAAGTATTTTGTCTGATGAGTGTGTTTTTTTTTTGCTAGTGATCACGCAAAATGTGTTCCTGTGGTTGTTGTCGTAAATTGCGGTACACAGCTTGTTTTTTCTCAAAATGGCCGACAACCGCTTTCTACTCTAACCTTCGTCTTGTCATCAAACCGCCCTTTTGAAGGCACTCTGACGTCAACGTGAGCGTAGGAAACATCTAAACCCGAAGGGGATATGAAGGAAGCCGTGTGACGCTTACAGCAGCAACAGACAGACCTTAATCCCATATCTGAGGCGGACGGCCACCCGGAGCGCCAGGCCAGCGGGGGGCGCACACAGCGGGACCCCCACCGCCGCCGCCAGGGCCGGGGTGAGTACGTCCAGTAACGGGAGGCACCTCCCCTCCCCGAACGTCTCGGTTGTTGTGCAGGCGAAGCAGGGCAAGCACCAGAGAGCATAGCAACCTGCAAAAAAATGATTTTAAAGGTGACGATATGCAATAGATAAATATACCACCAGGTGTAAGTGATAAGCGTTTACAAGCCGTTTTGATAATCTGCCTCTTCTGACATCACAAGTGGGCGTGTCCACCCAGATGTGTGCTGGATAGATCAGGCTACCAGCCTACCCAGTGGACTGTAGCAAAACGTTGCTTATCTATCCGTCACACATCTAGGTTGACACGCCCACTTGTGATGTCAGAAGAGGCACGTTTTGTAAACGGCTTGTAACGGCTAATCACACTCAGACCTGGTGGCATAATGTCGACCTTTAGCAAGGATGGAAATTGTCTTTGGCATCGTTTTCAGCCAAAGTGCCATATTTGGTAGTCCCATATATTTCACCCATATTGAATATAGATACATTAAGGAGCAGATATGGATTAGGTATCACTCACAAGTGTGTGGCTACAGGTAGGCTGCTAGCATTGAGCGTCGATCCCAGAACCTTTTGGCTGTGAGCTGAATATGCCTCGCTGCTACACTATCCTCATGTGGTTCTTCATGATATGACTACTGAACAGTGGATGTTCCATGAGGTGTTACATCTTGATCATGCAGGTATCGTAGAGTCACAGAACTGATATATATACATATATATATATATATATATAATATGTACGTACAGGAATTCATATCGTCACAGCAGTCGAGCAGGTCAGAGCTCCAGCCGGTCAGCTCAATAGGAGAGGGCGGGGCATGTGGGACCACCACTGTGCTGGTCATGGTGGACTAGAAGGCTGTAACACCTTAAAAACACACAGAGATCTGATCACAGCAGCCGGGCACAGCTGGTCAACCAACACAGAGACTTTTTTCGTTTTGTTTTACTGTACATGTGTAAATCACATAATCACATCTTCATATTGCTTCATAGTATCGCTAGGTTTAACTTGCAAACAAAATCAAAAGTATGATTTGTGACGGGTTGTTCGCCAACCCTCATTTATTTATTTTTGAGTTCTATGCTGCTGTCTGCACCTTCACAAAAGCTTTCAAATATGCTTTTCAATTAGAAATTAAGGTATCAGATGGTATTTAAGTGTTTATTGTTTTTAACATACGCACACTACAATTAAAAATATGTATGTACCCTCAAACTATATACTGTGGTAGAGTCTTTAGTAGTATCCTTTTTATTTTCAGCAAATTCTGAATGCAAAGTCTGAAAAGAAAAGGCTTTTCATCCTACCTTTACACCGGTGAGGAGGATCTTGACTGTGAGAGAGAGAACAGAGTAGCCAGCAGCCTGTGTTGGATCACTACACATCTGCCCCGTACACGAATATGGCAGTTAGTGAACAAGTATAAGTATATGTATCTGTGTTGGAGAAAGACAAACAATCACACACATGCATGACAGTGACTTAATGCATACACACGGTGTTGAAAAGTAGGGTGCGTTGTCACAAGCTGGAATCACAGATTTGTTTGAATAGTGTTTGTTGACAGGACTGGTAAAAACCCTCGTGGTGACAATGCCTTTCTTTCAAAATGTCAGCTTGCATAAGAAAAAACGAGGTCATGTCACTGAGAAGTGAATGTAAGGCCAGAGAAGAACAGTCGTCAAGATACTTTGGACATATCTTTTTGGGAGGATGTCATTGACTGTCACTGACTGACATCATCATTATTATCAGTCCTGTTTCAAGAGAATCACAGAATATCATTCTGTTTATTTGTTTCGTCAATCCTTGGATATTGTTATTGTTGAATTGATCGAATATAGATTCGTAGGTATGGAGGTGTGTAAACAGAGGGTTTATGGACAGACAGAGAATAGCCTGTTCACAGTAGAGGTCGCTGACTACTCTTCAATGACGGAGACTCAGGTAAAAAGGTCACAGGGTCAAAAAGGGTTAAAAGGTTGTGAAAGGGTGGTGTTTGTGCAAACATAATGTTGTTATTACTGCAAATCAGCGGTTAATTCTATTCGTCACCACTTGATGACAGGGAGAAACTGGTCTGCCACCAACCCCATCACTGGCCCCATCCTGACAGATCTGTATGGCGTACACTAAGTTCACCTTTAGTTCTTTATCTGCCAGCTCCCTGTGTCCCTCCTCGGAGTTCTCCAGACCCATGCATCCCATTACAACATGCTTTATGTCCAGTGAGCAGCTTTAACATCTTTTACTTGATATTACAGAACGTACTCAGGTGGGCAGACTAAGTATTCCTGACCAGGAAGTCTTGTAGCTGTTTGCCTGCAGTTCCTTAAGGGGTTGGGAATTACTTTATGTTCTTCTTTATGACTTTATGTAGGCCTGCTTCATGGTTATGTTGCGAATCCTCTGTGAACAATAGGTCATACAAATACAATCTGATGAAATGTATTGAAAGTTTAAACTGGATTTACTGTTTTAAAGACATTTTATCCAAAGTTTATTTTTTATCCAAAGCCATTATGAAGTAAAAGAGCTGGCAAGTAATGCCCCCTCGTTCACAAATGGTCCACAATGTATTGCTAGAAGAAGTTAATTTACCCAAACCTAAAACCTATTAGTGAGGATATAAATCATTGTAGGGTCTTAAAGCTAGGATGGGCAACTTATTTTAAAACCATTCTCTGTAATATTTATTGAAATTCTCTTCCCGACATCCTGACAGCAATTAATAAATCCAATGTGCTGAAGAAAAGAATAAGAAGAAATCCTAGGCTCCGGAAAATGTCTTTCCTTGACCTCTGAAAACTACGGAAATTCAGGAAAATCGTGGAGGCATTCAAAAAAAAAACGTGAACAGTTTGTTACAGCAGATCAGTTGATCTAGTTGGTGATATTATTGATGTCCGCTTCAGAAAATACCAAAAGGGGGTCCCCGACCCCCTTAAGTTGCAATAGTCTGGACTCACAACCGTGTGTCTGTCTGTCTGTCCTGACAGTACTGGCCGTGTCTGTCCATGAAGGAGACTTCGCACTTCAATCAGGAAGAAATTCCTTACCCACAACAAGAGTAGCCTATCTGTGATTGCAGAACGACGGGACTACCTGAGTGATTAAGCTGACCGCCTTCGTTACTTGATTGCTGATGGCCAGCCTGATTGCCTCGTTGGGATACAACACGACTGTTTTAACAACCTGTTACACAAGGGGCTCGTGTCCGTCCTCCGTCTGTCCCAGTTATGTCACTGACCAGCGGTTGTTCACTCATATTGGAATCAACGTTATATGTTCCCTTTGTCAGACTGCTTCAGGTACAATTTGGCTGTACACTGCAAATCTTTTTTTTTACTTTTTATTGTTGTTATCAAAGTGGCCAACCCAAATTGGGTTTTTCCCATTGATCTAACAATGACCGATGATCAATGCCAAGCGAGTTTGTGCCAGCAGAGGGCGCTAGATGTAAAGGCACCATCTCCCTTAGTATCTTCTGGAGAAACCAACAGGCTATTTTGGAGCTTTTCAACTACAATTTCAAATAAAATACCTAATTAAATACATTTCCAATTTTTATCAGTCACCATTCAGGAAGCTAGTGTCCTTGCTTAAGAGCACTAAAGCAGGGCCTGATTGCCATTCCAAGTACCGTTATCCTAATATCGCAAATCAGCTGCAGTCTTCACAAGTTGATGTGATGGCTCCAATCCTGGTGTATATTTAGCATGTAGGCAACTACAACAAGGATTGATTGAGAAATACCAATTAAAGAGGGATAAAGGAAAGTGGAGCTGGAAGAGAGATGATTCACGAGAAGAAGGGAGAGTGGGAATCAGATGGGGAAACAGGCTTGGTAAAAGATACGCAAGCATTTGGTGGGATAGGATTATAGTGGGGATAGAGAGAGGGATGGGCTCTGAGAATCAAGCAGAAGAGATATAATAAATGTCAAGCTTAACTTCCTTGGACTCTGGCCAAAGGTCTTTCAACCAGTTCCCTTCTAATGCTATCAACGTCGAAACGGTGATTCAACACCAATTTTACTGCTATAAGTCGTTTGTCCCCATAACCTATAACCCCACGACTAGTTTTGAAGTGTATCTCTTCATGATCTGGAGGGAGGCCTGAAACACAAGGGGAACAGTCATCCTTCACACACACATCACTGTTTATTTGACTCCACCGCTCTGTACGCCTAGCACCCCATCCGTGATTCACCGATTCCTCTGGGGATGAGGCTACGTCAGAAAGGTTTTCCTGGATACCTCCCTCTAGCAGCTGGGCCAGCAGGGGGGTCACAGAGCGGGTCGTTCCGGAAGCAGGGTGCAGGCACTCTGACTCCGGGTGACTTCCTGAGGAGTCTCTAGTGCTGCTGGGCGGTCAGGTGTCCTGTAGCGAACGAATCCACAATAATAAAATGAAAGATATCCTCGAACAATAACTAAAGCAATAGAAAAACAAAATGTGTTTTAATCACTATGACATCACTAATGGCGGCAATCACAACAACGACGATAATCACCATCATAACAATAGTAAAAAAAATACGTATTAATAAAAGGGCGCTACTTAACCCACTTTGATGCAACCCTTACTGAGCCTCCTCGAGAATGTGCCGCCCATAGGGAAGGCGGTCGATGGGACGAGACGCTGTTGGCGTTCCCCACTGGGGTCGACGCCCGGGTCCGACGCTGCCTCGGGGCATCGGAATCGTTCACTGAACCAGACGGTTCAAAAGAGACGGACCAACACATGAATAACTTGGGCTGTTGAAATGAGGAACAAACACAAGGAGAACTAAAGAAAGATGCATTTATATCTCAAAACAAAAACAAAAAATCGGTGGGTAGGTTTGGTTTCAGGAACGTGAATGCATCAAGAAAGAGATGCAAGGGAGCACGAGGTGAAACCAAGGTAATACTTGGAGGATAAAGACCACACTGTGGGCACTAGGAACGCTGTGGTGTTGATGGGAACATATCGCCTGTAGGCATATCCACCAGTCCATAAATCTGTGAAGGCCTGCTAATTTGGGGGTGCTCCTCAGAAACCAGAACAAAGCATCTCTTTGACAGAGGCGTGGGGGGGAGGG
>JAOPUD010000019.1:14583873-14595567 GCA_027122715.1 Trisopterus minutus
ACACACACACACACACACACACACACACACACACACACACACACACACACACACACACACACACACACACTATTTGGTGGCATGATAAAAGCTGAGCGACTAGTGCTGTCCTGGGTCTCTTTGAAAATGAACGTTGACTACAAGAGTGTACCCAGAGGCACAGTGAAATCCCTAACCATAGCATTAGCTCTCGCGCGACTTCCATATAGTGTTGGCTTTATGTCCTGCCTGTCGTTTCCATGGTGGTGCGTATGGAGGGCGCACTCACACTAGGCAATCTCAACTGGGCCCGGGTACGGTTGCCTATTGTCTATGGTCATTCAGCTCAGGTGTCATTCATCTCATCAGCATCTGTACCGTGACCTGAGCACACCTCTCCGAAGTGTACTGAGGCCACGGAGTTGAGCTGTACGTGAGTACGGATGGCGTGCTCACACTAGCCAAACGATCTAGACTTCAGGGGGCAAGCATACTGGGGTGAGGTACAGATGGCCGTGTCAGTGCGCCCCCACAGTAACCTGTTTTCAGTTATTTTGGGATTTTCTTAGGGAGCATCCTTTGGCCTTATTAGGGAATTTGGCATGGTGCCTTTTGATTTGCATCTCTATATTTTATCCATCTTTCTTTTTTTTAATCTCTGGTGTATTCTTAATTTAGATATGCTTAGAAAAGTGTTTGAGAGCTGAGTGAACCCAAAAGCCATTTTCATTTGTTTTAAACATGGTCATTTCTCTTATATGATCGTCAACATAGTAATCTGCCATTTTATCACTGTTACTGAAATCAGTCCCCGATTTAGAGAAAAAAATTTAAATGGGTAAAATCCTATGTTTTTGCCATTGTCTCCAAAACAATATGTGACCGCTCTGTTCCACTTTGCTGCGGACGCAGGTGGCGTCCTTTTTGTCACGTCAGAGTATTTTCCGAGGCACCCTGGCGTCATGACCCAGTGGGGCCGGTGGACGCGTGGATGGCTGTCTGGGCAGCGGGTGACTGCGGCGTGAGAGAGAGAAGAAGGTTGAGCTTTTCGAACCCTTATAGTAACACGCCACCATGTTTGTGGATGGTGAAGCTCTGTCTGAGCAGCAATTTATTTAATACCCGTGTCATGTGAATTCGGCTTCCCGGACCCCTGTAGTATAACGCTGTGGTGTGTGGTGCATTTCATCGTTTATTATAACGCTACAAAATGACGCCCCCCCCCCCCCTTCTTTCCTAAAACTCTCAACCCAAAACCAAAAAATAATAATAATTTAAATCTCCCCTTTCACAACACGTTAACCAATCACATCGGTGTATCTGATATAGGCGGGCCAATCGGATACGGCAAGTCTTATCTATTGGTTAGCTCCGCTGGTCTCTGGATAGGTCACCACTTGTATTCTTCTGATTGGTTGTAGTGTTATCCAATTGCGTGCAGTGATATTTTTCAAATGCATGCTTGGGGCCGCCCCTCGTTGCCAGACCCTACAGCTTTCTAGATGTGGGTCTGGATTTCCTGTCTCTTTAATTAATATTGTATCAATGTGTGGTTCAACGCCCCAATCGGCTGTGGCAGTTTTCCTACCACAGTCTTCCTTTGCCATCACAGGAGAGTGGTCATGGTCTTAGCTCCGGATTCTGTGTCTTGCTCTGGATTCTGTGTCTAGCTCTGGATTCTGTGTCTAGCTGTGGATCCTGTGTCTAGCTCTGGATTCTGTGTTTAGTTCAGGATCCCCTTTTTAGTTTCGGATTCTGTGTTTAGCTCCGGATCCTGTGTTTAGCTCCGGACCCTGTGTTTAACTTCAGATCCTCTGTTTAGCTAAAAAAAAACGGTATTAATCTTCACATCCTGTGGCCTTCCCTGCAATTACATTAGTGTCATCACGAGACGCCATTAACAACGTTAGCATCTTCCGTTGGGATTCCTCCCAGCGGAAGACCTCTGGATCTGCTTTTTGCACATTGTGGTCGTAGATTAGTGTTGGATGAAAAACAAAGCCTCACTTGAGTATGTATTGGTATGATATTGCTTTAAATCACTAGACATGAAGTAGGTCTCAGTGTATGGGTCTATGCATGTTGCTGCATCAATGAGAGTCTTTCAAGATGACCCCCCCCCCATGTCTTACTACGGAGCGATGGGCTGCTTCGCCATGCTGATGCACACTCTAGAGTGGAAATGTAAATCATCATACATTCAGATAACATGCTCTCTCGGCCATTGTTTCTTATTCATGAGCAGAGTGGCTGGTGTGGTATTTAGCGAGGCAGCATCAGGTTGCTGAACTGTTGCTGTATGTCCGTGATTTCTGAGCGATGGATCAGGCCCAGAGATAAAGGAATGATGATGTGAGAGACTGGGTAATCACATGAACATGGGGAAACCGGGCTTTCATTTTGGGAAAGAATCTTTGGCAACTGGATTTTCGTATCACATTATGTTTAATTGACTATGATGTAGATTTATTTTTACTGATGAAAATTGTGTCATTGATGTGTAGGTTCATTAAACGAAGGTTACTTTTCTGCGCACTTTAAGGCATTACAACCTCTGTTTTCCTGGCAATGGGTCCGCACGCACATTCAGGGTACGCTAGCCTCTCCTGGAGCCCTGGGGGTGTGTGCATTAGTGGCCGTCTCTGGCTCTACCCAGACTTCCTATCGCTGCCACTCAAATTGGAGATCTGGCGCCTCCCTTAATGGCTTCCTGTTGTTTATTCTCATTCCAAGGATGCAAAGGTTATTTGTGTACGTTGCAGGTTTACATTTTGACAGTTCTCCGAAGGACGATCTGATTATTAAAACATTATGTCTGGACAAAATCGAATACTTTGATCCAAAGTTGTCTGTCAACAGATTTAGCTCTGACTGACATGGAGCCAGTTTACCTTCACACTGCGTGTAGTCACTCAATAACACGCCGAAAAAACACGGCCTGTAATCCGCTGACCGGTCCTTGATCCCTGATCCTCCTTTGCACACACATGATCTATACTTGGTGCTGGTCACGTACACCCTCACACACAGGCACTCAGCCTCTGTCCTCTGCTTGTTCCTCAGGATTGAAAAAACGTACCAGGAAGGCCTTCGGGATGCGGAAGAAAGAGAAGGACAACGACTCGACGTGAGTGGCCCACGTCCGCCCTGACAGTTCACCAATGCAAAGGCCTGACTGGTGTAGAGGCGGATGCATGTAGTATGCAGCAGATATGTATATATATGGTTTCACTGGTCATTTATTCATAGGTGATATACAATGATCTATTTGTTCAATTTATCCAGACAGGATCTCTTTAACCCCTGACCTACAAATCACTTCCCCATTCTCTGAAATGTTCATAGAATCTGTCTTAGCATTCCGTCCGCCACAGTGTGATATTGGTTTAATCTCAGTCTGAGTATAATGTTTATTTAATGTTGCTGACTCCCATTTAATTTATTTTTTGTTTTACACAGGGGGTCGCCAGAAAGAGAGGGGGGTGTAAGTAACTTCAACTCCTCATTATCTCCTAAACGGCAATCAATGTCTTGTACCAGTATATTTTGCAAGTTCGGTGATTGCATCATCATGTTTAGATCTGTATATATATATTCTGTGTTCACCAATGATATAATGACCTCGTCGTATTTCATTTGAATGAAATTCCCCTGTGCTTTCCATCGTCATGTTCATCCAGTTGACCTGCCAGGAACCCCAAGAGTCTGACTTGGTACTGACCTCTGATTAGAAACCCTTGTAGAATAGACTAATGTCCCTAGGCCAATGTAGCATAGTAAAGGCTGCATAAGAAAATCCCATGCCACACCATTTTGTTTCATGGGATATTCAAGGCAAGCATAAACGTGTGATAATGGTAGATAAAGGTAGTATTAGTGACATGCACTAATTTATAGATATGTTAAATCACAGTATTTGTATTCCCATCATTCATTTGTAACTGCGGTATTTGGGTTTCCATACTCTCCCCTCCAAAAGAGCGCAGTGCTGTTGTTCCATTCATTAGTGAGGTAATAGCTGGCTTCTTAGTCTGAAGCCTAACCAAAAAAAACCCTGAAATTGTTAAAATCATGATGTGAAGCTCATAGTTCCCTCAAAGCCACAGTCTCAACATACTGTTGACTAGACTATGTGGTTTTGTTATAGCAGCCCTCCACAGAAACACTGCTTGGTGTGGTTGTAATTGTACTGTCTTATTAGTCCCAGAAGAAGACCAACGGCTCTGCCAATGGCTTCAGTGGGGAGATCGACTGGGAGAGATATGTAAGTACAATCCTTTGGTGATTCTTTGTGGGCTCTTACCTCGTTAGAGCGAAAAAAATTTAATTAAGATTGGTCGGGAGAAACTTTTGTAACTTGTCTAAATGACAAGACCTGGCCTCCAAATGTGTTTTGTTCAAGATGGATGGCATCTCTTTCCTGTCAACGTTTAAGCTTGAGCTTTTCACACACTTTGAACAGACTTGGATCAGATCAACATGACAAAGACACTCAAACAAATCAAACAAAGCTAAATCACTGTGAAAACAAATGTGTTTGGCTGTGTGTTGCAGAACTCTCCGGAGGTGGACGAAGAGGGCTACAGCTTGAGACCCGACGAAGAAGAAGAAGCAGCAGATATCCTCATCGCACTTATCTGGATGTCTACTGCATGACATGTCAATGGCAGGTCACTTGAACCCCATGTAATGCATACTTCTAACATGCCCCACAGCCCCACTTAACGCAGTGTGCCTTATTTAGAATTGAACTCAACATGTTTGATGTGTTGTATTTCAAGGCTAGTCTGAACTACCAGAGGAGCATTTCTACTACCTTCAAGACCATCCGTGAGCTCAAGTCAGTGCGACGGTTGACAAAGCAATTGAGATATTATCAATATAGAATATAGAACACAGAGCACCATTTTGGGTCCGTATTATTCGTACACTTATTTCCCCAGACTTGAACAGGGAAGAGGTTAAAAGACCATTTTATTTCCCCTGAATCTGGTGCTCGGCTAGAATCAATACATGGTTATCCCCGACTGCCAGCCAGTATTGAGTGAAAGTGATGCTTTATAGTCCCCTCGCCAACTGTTTGTTATGAGGGTGATGATGTTTTCCTCCCTGGAATTACTCGATTGACTGACTTACAGCATCAAGTACTGGACAGGCGTTGATGGACACACACAAACACAAACACACACACACACACACACACACACAGTGGACAGACACAAATGAACACTGGGCTGGCAATCTCATTGTCTATATATTTGTGTTGCGTGAGAATTTAGCTTGGCTAGCTTACAACAATTTCACCTTGGGATCAATCCCAAGGCAGCCTAGGGCTGTTTCCAAGCAGATGACCATTGTCGGTCCTTAACGTTTCCCCGTTCCACCTGCCCCCAAAGTCAAGACCCACTTCTTCTCCTCCGATGAGTCCGAGGAGGACGAGGACCACCGCAAGAAGTTCAAGATCAAGATCAAGCCCCTGCCGTCCGACTGCCCGGTGACAGCGCCCTCTGTAGACCAACTCAAGGCTTCCATCGGCAACATAACCTTGTCCCCATCTCCTATGGTGAGTAGCCCCTACCACTGCTGCTGTGAACACGGCTTCACAGCAGACCCCCACCATTGTGGATGTGTGGAGTTGATATGTGAATCATATGTTGTGTGTGTGCTGTGTATTGTGTTTACATTTGGGCATCTACACGTTATTTATGCTGCTTTCAATCAATGGTTGATTCTGTAAATGATTGACAAGAAGCAGGTGACTGGTTGTGCTGCTTATGTCAGTGCTGTAATTTAAGGACAGAATAGGTAATATTCTTCCGTTTTATGTGAAGTTTCAAAAAGACTAACGCTCACAATGTGCCCTTGGTTTCAGTTCTTACGTCATGTCATAAGCATGAATTAGGATGGACTGTATTGTCACTCAGTTATAGATGGTAACAATAGGATCTGATAAAAAAAAAATTCTATTGAGTTGGATCCCATTGTGAAATATGTATGCGTTTCCATTTAATGAGGAGTCAAGTTAATTTCTCATGGCTTTGCTACTCATGTGGCACTATGGGTGACCTCGCTGCGGTCCCATTTAATTCAGCATGCTTTCATCACTAAGAAGACCGCCCACTGCATCAGACACCATCTGGCCGCAACGTATCTCTACACCCGTACAATTTATCTGCCGATGTGCTCAATAAGAAGCAAACGCGCCATCGGGTTTTTTCCCAAGGATGTGTAAAAGCAACAAGATCGTAGGAAAGCTGCTTTAACTCTCACACCCACAGAGGCCAGGCGGCTTGAGTGTCAGCCCTGCTCTGAATAATTAACGTTGGAAAGTAGGCATCGTGAACCAGGGCTGTTTATGGGCGGCACACAGTGTCTGTGGTCATTTAAGCTGTGCTCCTCAATAATTTAGTCGTTCAGTCTCTGAACCTAAGCTAACTTGAGAATGATACAACCTCAAGTGTCTTCATTAAACGAAAAGCTGCGCAAACACTTTCGCGGTTGACTTTGTGAGATTTAGTCGCAGAACTTAATCCTTAGCCGTGTTGTTTGATAGGTTGATTAGTTTGGATTGTGAAGAGCATCTTCGTCACGGTATTTCACGTTTTCTTCAACAGCATTGTGTGAATTTCCTTCAATTGGGTCACTTTAGTGATGCTGTTAGACTGCCCAAGTAGCTGTCCTTTCCAAACATTCTGAGCCAAACTGAAAAAAAAAACTTTCCCGCTCGCATGTTGTAGTTTGTCTTCTTGGCCCTTTTGCTGCTTTGCCAAAAAACAAATGTGTGGCAAAAATTTGCCATGGTTAACCCGAAGCCAAGGACCTATTCTTCCACTGAGCCCCTCCTCCAGGTTCACTTTGCCTTTTATATAGAGCTATCAAGTAGCCCGTGTGGCTGCACACACAGCTGGGTCGCTGGCCGGCACATTGTATGCTTTTCCCAGGTCACCTTGGCTACAGAGTGGTCGTAAAGCAGCCTACCGAGAACAGTGTCAGGAACCCAGGGTTAACCTCCTCTGGGAAGCCCCACCAACGGCAACCCTTTTCTCACCGGGGTGGCTTTCTCCCTTTGTTTGGTCCTGACGTGATGCTTGAATGAGGACCACTCATTTAGGTGTTTATCATTGATCTGTATTGGTTTTAGCGTTCTAGTCATTGGAAGACTGCAGTGCTGTGGTGCTGTACACATACAAACATGTGTTACGCAGATAATGTGCATACTAATCACATAATAATGTGATGTATTGCTGCTTAAGAGCTTTGTTGCACATGGCTTATTCTGCATATATAATTCATGGGAATGTATGTGGGCTTTTGAATGTGTGTGTGTGTGTGTGTGTGTGGGTGTGGGTGTGGGTGTGGGTGTGGGTGTGGGTGTGTGTATAGAATGTGTACGTTTTAAATCTATTTTCTCGATATCACTATTGGGGCACTATATTAATCCAAGACATTATTATTTTATTCTTATTATATATAACTATAATGTTCCTTCATATACAACATGTATTGCCAAATGTAAGAGACAATCTGTTTTCTAATGCATTTCCTTCCCTTATCTCTTTGCTACCTGGAATGATGTTGACCTCTGTAGAGGAGTCCGGTAAGCATTTACCTTGCATGTTTGTTTGCACTTATTATGCATCCATGTTTTGTTTCCCCTGCACTTTCACTCTATGATATATTGCATCAATTTGTGTTTGCTTGAACTACACCCACCATATGTACCAAACACATTCTTTTATGATGTACATGTTACTATTAGTCCTATTCATGACTGATTTGACCATGCTGACCTCATTGCAAGTACAACTTGATGCCCATCATCAAGTCCTACTTCTCCTTGCATAAGTCCGTCGGTGTGTGTTGGGCGTGAGTGCTATGTTAGGCTGCTGCTTTAACTGAGTCTCAGCCTCCGCTGTAATGATTGTGGGCTACTGAGACTCCAGAATAGACCCACTAGTTACAGGGACTGCAGGGCTTTACAATCATTGACATGAGATGTAGCGCTATAGCCTCCATTCTTTGTCTTGGGTGTTATTTCGCTTAGTGGAGTCGATGATAAAATATTAAAATAAATAAAATAATAGCTGATTGCTTCAGGATTTTTATAAAATGTAATTAAAACCAGTGAACCACGTATTTGTTAATGACCATGCAATAATATGTTTTCTGTATTTGCTGAGAATGGATGTCCAGCAGCCTTATTGGCACTGCATGATTAGTACTGAACTGGAACAAATTTCCTTAATTTTATAAACAACCGTGCATTGGCATGTCAAGTAAAAATGCATCCAATCAGATAAATCCTTTCCCCAAATCCCGCCCCCTTGTTACATCATGGCCATGAAACATGGCTGACTGCACAAATGGCACAAGTACAGAAGTAAGTGCTGAATGTAAGATGTTAGAGAGGGGTGGGATTAATTGAGATGAGGAAGATAGGAAAGGGAAACAGTACATCTTTGAATAGAATAATAGTTTAAAATATAAATAATAACCATCAACAACCAAATATTATAGGAAAATAACTTAAAACATGCACACAGTAAAAGACATCAAATTACTGGGTGAGCAGATATGTACCTAAAATCTGTAATCCTGCAAGTGGGGCAGTTGAAGGAGGACATAAACAGCAAGATTATGGTTAAAGCAAAACAAATACGATTTATTAGGGCTTTCCAATTTATAATCTTTTGAACTGAGTAATAGTTGCACCATCTGCACCCACCAACGCACCAGCACCAGTCTTAATAAGGCTGGAGTTGAGAGGTCCTCTCCATGCTCCTCCTCCTCCTCCTCACCAGAAGCATACAATGTATCTTGACTGATTTGTCACTCTCTGACCAGGTATCTCTTCTCTCTTCCTTTTTGCTGGTCACAGAGACGTAGTCCGGTAAGTGTCGCTTTTCTCTCCTTCTCTTCTCCAGGGGGTTTCTTGGGGGTTAATATGTCACTTGTTTTTCCCAACCCTTTGTTTGCTTTATATCTTGTCCGTGAGAAAAGGTCAGTGACGTTGGGTGATTGGTCTAAAGTGTTCCCTACTACACAATAAAGGAAACGTTTGTGGAGAGCGTTCTGCAGCCATGAGATCTTAGTGTTAAGAGCAAACTGTTGCAACTTCTTGCATCGTCTGCCCAGATCAGCAGTAAATAGTCTAACATGTATGGCCAACGTCTGCTCTAGTAGGCCTTATGCTAGCCACCTGAGTAGTGTTGTGAATAATAAATACAAACCTTTGACGGCTGGACCCTTTCAATGTGCTCCCTATAGTCACTTCTACACGTGTCTCTGTCCGTCTTCTTTATTTCAAGCCTGCTACGTATTTATGCTGCTTCTCTCTATGTGTGTGGTCACGTGGACAGCTTGCTTTTCACACATGGCCCTTATGCAGGGTGGTTGATGGCACCTCCTGGTGATTGGTTTCCTTGCTGACACTGCAATCCTCCCCCTTATCTTGTCCAGCTATCAGTGCTGCAGCATCTCTCTCTCCCCATCTCCCTGTCCCTCTCTCGCTCTCTCACTCTCTGGCTGTCGCTTTCTCAATCTGTCCTATTTCTGTGATGCTTGAGAACGTGATGCTTTAAAAGGATATCACTTGTGACATCTGCCCACGACCCAATCTCCCTCGTTCTTCTCTGTCTCCTGCCTGCTCTTCTCAGATCACAGATGGCTCGATGTGCACTCATTACAGGGCTTGTGTTGTGTTTGTTCTGGTCTTCGGTTCGGTTGTTGTTATCCATGTAGCGGTGTTAATATCTGATGAGGGAAAAGCGAATGTACTCCCATCAAAAGTGCGCTTATTTATCTTGAGGTACTCGCTTAGGCATACAGTCATATCCTTGTCTGCAAATGGCCATTATTATTACTGGTGCTCTTTATCCAGACACAACCGAATCTTCCTGTGTGCGCTGTATCATGCCTCCCCCCTCTGGAACTGGTTGCTAAGCAGAAAGTTCCTTTTGTCTCATCTGATTAAGTCATCCTGAGGCAAGAGCTCATCTCCTGACCTTGGCGGCTGGACAATGCGCAGCATTGAGTTTAACAAACACAGTCCACTCTCCTCTTAATTATGTGAATAGCTTGTTTTGTCCTGTAGGATGCACACTCTGTATTTTCGTTTTTTTTTCTTGGCATTGTAGCTCAGATATCATGGCACTTCTATTTGATTCCACAACCTATAAATAATAATTATTTGGCTGTTTTCTTTACCTTATCGCAGGGTGTGTTGCAAAGGAACACCTCAGGTAAGTGTCCGTGCAGACACAGTCCTGTACTTACTGTCCCTACTGTGATTAACGACACCCTGCAGTGCTCACCCTCCAGTGTTTCCAGGTGAGGAGATCCCGAGGCCGAGACGTCCCGTACCCACTGTACCCACCGTGCCTGCTGTGGCCCCCACGCCAGCTCCTGTCCCGCAACCCCCAAGGTAGCCATCGTCCTCGAATAGCCAGGCTGGTCCTCGAATAAAACAAAGTAAAAATGACGACTCAAATTTTAATATTTTATGAAAAGTTAATTTGAAAAAACGTCAGGATGTTGGATATAACCTCCCCCTATTTAATATGGTTCTTCATGTTCCTAGCTGACTCTCATTGACTTCGAACTGAGATGGAGGTTAACTCCTGCTTATGCTTTCTCCCAGCAGCAAGCAGACACCAGTTCTAGAAGATGCCACGGCGCTCTTCGGACCACCGCTTGATACAGCCTTCGGGGAACAGAAAACTGAAGGTGAGTCTCTACATTTCTGTTCCTTTCGCTTCCATGTGTGGGTTCACAGGTTTCTTTTTCTCGTGGGTTTCAACTGCGGATTTTTGAACAAGTTTGGACAGTTGTTCCGGTAGCATGTAAACAGTACAATCTAAAAAGTGCTGTTGCTATGCAAAACTGTATTTTCTTTCATGTATCTCTTTCCTCGATATTTTTTCTTCTGCCTTGCTTTTTACTTACACTTAAGCTAACATGAGAACTACTGTTTGTATAAATGAAGGAAATATTCTCAAGCTTTATCAAATATTTCTCTAGTGGTCTTATTAACCACCTACAATATGTGGTTTTATGCTTCTCTGTGGATTTGGTCCTTAGTCATGCACCAAATCCAGCAGGACTCAGCCAGGCAGCCTTTTCGAGAGCTATGTTATGCAACCACCTTCTGAAGCATGAGTAATGTGAACACAGTTGCACTCTCTTTTTATACTTTTATTCAGCGATAACTTTTTTTCTCTTGTGTCATTGATACTTGTCAAAAGGTTGTGTCTACAGCTAATTTTTTTTTGTGGAAGCTAATGATATCCATATTGGGCTTAGTGAAGTCAAACAGAAAATGATGCCAAATGTCAACCACTACAGTCCGTCAAAGGGCATTACTTACTGTCCGTGGATCCGGTCCGCAAGTTCCCCAATAACATCCCCAAAACAGACACAACCTGTAAAGGTCCGGGGTGTCAAATTGAGGTGACCACTGGCATTGAGGTCGCAGATTGCAGACAACTGAGTCGTGTTCTAAATAAGCGAATGCACAGTAAGCTGGTAACCTAACACTAACGTGGCCCCCTATGTCCCTCTGGCCCCCTGGAAGAAGTGGTTCTGTTTGAGTCAGATATGTGGGGGGCTCCTCTGTCAGAACCTCTGACGAGACCCTTCGAATGACCTGTCTCTGTACTGTCTAACCCCTACCTGCTCCTTAATGACCTGTCTCTGTACTGTCTGACCCCTACCTGC
>JAOPUD010000019.1:14690154-14711853 GCA_027122715.1 Trisopterus minutus
ACACACACACACGCACGCACGCACACGCACACACACACACACACACACACACACACACACACACACACACACACACAAAAACCCAAACACACTGTGTCAAAGCTAAATGCTGAAATCGACAAAGAGCTAGAAGAGTCCACCAAAGAGGAGGAGAAAAAACTAAAGAATAGAAGGAGGGCAGGAGGGAGCCGGTGATGACAAGGAGGAGGAGGAGGAGGAGGAGGAAAGGAGCCCCTGGAGTGAGCAGCTCCAAAACGAGTGGAGGGTCCACCGAGGGCGGGAGACGGGGGACAGAACATCAGAGCCACACTGCTGGACTAGTGTTACAATCATAAGGAGAAACTAACAGTGAGTCATTACTTCTGACATAATCCCTTGAAATACTTTACATAAGTTACCATAACTTTTTAAATATAATTGGCTGAACTACTTGGCTTATTTACATACACAAAAATATACATTATTCATTATTTATGATCACGTCCGGCAGAGAGACACTTCTAGACGGTTCTAGCAGCAGAGGCAGCAGGAGCAGCAGCCAGCTATCTTTAACTACAAAGAGACCATCTACCACGAAAGTCAAGGCCGGCGTGAGTTGTTATAATACGTGTGTTTTGCACGCATGCCTGCGTACGGCGTGAAGGCTGAGTGGCAGAGTGCCTGGCCAAGTCGCACTCAGACGACACTTAAGAAGCATCCCAGGTCCTCCAGGAGGCTCTGGCCCGTGGGAACCCCCCGGCGCTGGGCCCAGGTGTAGTACCACGCCCCGGTGGGCCTCCTGCCCTCTAGCTCCCCTACCGCCCAGCGGCGCATCGTCCACACCCCACACACTGTCTGGGTACATCTGTCTAGAGAACGACTGAAACACTTAATACTATGCAAACGCACGCACGCACGCACGCACGCACGCACACGCACACGCACACACACACACACACACACGCACACACGCACACACACGCTGCCATAGAAGCAGAGACATAAGCAGACAGAGACACACCACATATGAGCAGAGCTTTTTTGTTCGTCCATTATTCCCTCTCACATTCTGAAATAAAGAAAGCCCATCTCAGCATCCCAGAGCCACTGCTGCCTGGGCTCAGGTCTCTCTGCGCTATGAGGTGCAGAAGGAAGGTAAGGTAACATTATCTGCCGGTTAGAGGTACAGTACGCAGTAGGTGGAGCGGTCTTTAGTATAGCATGGAGGGGGATTGAGTTCTACCTATGTTACGCATCCCTCTGAACCACCTGCAGTGATGTAGGCAACCAATTGATATGCTAGGAAACACAATACAAATTTGGATAAAACTGCACACGCGCACACGCACACACACACACACACACACACATACACACAGATTATGTGACATTTTAATTATTCAATAATCATCTGAATACAAACATGGGGACTACCTACACATTAATGCAGGATTGCAGAGATTATATGAATAGTAAAGGCTGCTGCTGTTTTCATGATGAATAAAAAAATCCTGACAAAGTGCACGAAACACAGATGAAATCCAGGCAGAAATACTAAACTTCACAATATGTATTGTTTGTCGGGCTGACGTTACAAATATTTTATTTTTCATTATTATTAAGTCATCGCAGTTCTTTTAGAGTCAGACGACAGTGACTGCTGACAAGAGGAACAGAAACATTCAGAGGAATGACATTCTGTATTGTGCTTATTTTATATGAATTAAATTAAACTTTGTCACGTTTGTTCAGATATTTTCGGTGTTGCCTCTATGTAGTTGAATTGCATGGCGGTCGTTTGTGGCGGTGCACAAAAGCTATTCTAGAAGAGCTGTGTTATTCGAGTTCAACGTGATGCACCAGGGAAAATACTGCAGCACCATGCATGAGCACCAGGAGGACAGGGCTGGACAGTGACGGGTACTTTGGGTGAACGGAGCTATTTTTTTACAATGAGAAAATCCGTCTATTTCAGCCGTGCATGGGCTATTTGACCTCCAAGAGCAGTGGCACAATCACAGTGACCACACGACATGACGACAATTGTGGAAGCATTGGTTTTTACTTCCAAATCACTTGCTTTCCTTAAATAAGCGTTATTTGAATAAAGCAGGCACATAATTTCCCTTTCAAATAGACTATTGCACCCTTCAAAGTTATCCTAATTATTGCGCATCACAGCGCAACAAGATGAAACGTAGGTAGTACTTCAATAGCATGACAACCCATACTATTTATACTATGCTTGAGATCTTGCCTTTACCCTGTAGGGTAAAAGCTTTTTTACTATTGGTTCCTCATTCCGGAAGAAACGTCGATTGGTCCAAAAACTGGTGGCTCCGCCTTACTGGCGGGAACGCTCATGCGGTGTGACGCTGTCCAACATGTAAACAAATGGCCTTAACGCACACATGAGTGTACAAGTAATCAGTGTACAATATGAGCAAGTTGCGATCCGCTATGCAGAAGGGAAAGAGATCCACTCTTAAAATGACAGAAACTACGAAAGCACCCCGAAAGAGGACAAAGGAAGCTGTAAAAAAAGGTACTCTAACCATGTTCATGGTTACGTCCTCTTAATGAAGAGAAGTTGGGTTTTGTGAGCTGTTGTATAACTAGTTCATTGTCCTCCAGGCAGAACTAAATAAAATACTATAGAGTTGTATACTCAAGAAGGACTGTTGCCGATACGTCATATGTACAAAGGGGTCAGGTTTGTTAACGTTACCTCGTGCATTGGAGAATAACATATCTTTAACTTCCAATGTTGTACATGGACAGAAAATGATTCATTCGTTTTCAGTGAAATGTAAACGCATGCTCCTTCTCTGCAGAAGAACCCACAGATCCCTGTCCACAGGCCACCTACCACACTTTTCATGAACCAGCCTCTGTGCTGCAGATACAGAATAAGCTCCTAAGCTGGTATGACAAGGAGAAGCGAGAGCTCCCATGGAGGACAGTGGTAAAGATTACATAACTTTTACACAGCAAGATACAAATCTGCAAGACATGATGATGATGATATCTAAATGTGATTCATGTTTTGTTATAACAGGCCTTAAAAGAGCCAGACGTCAACATCAGAACATATGCAGGTATAATGCCCCTCCCATCCCAGCCCGCATGGATGATACGTTTATGAAAATCATTTTATAATCTTTTTAGATTCCCCGGGATTATTTGACACCAGTTTCTTTGTCGTACAGTTTGGGTCTCAGAGATCATGCTGCAGCAGACCCAGGTGGCCACTGTGATCGATTATTACAACAGATGGATGAAGGTAACCAACGCTGACCTCACAATCATTACCTCCTTGGTGAAGCACGCACATCAACACATGACACATACACGTCACCTTTTTTAATAATGAGATTGTGAATTCTTTACTTTGAATGTCAAGAGGTGGCCCACAGTGCAGGATCTGGCAGCTGCTTCGTTGGAGGTGAACCCCGAGAGTACAATTCACTGCAGATACGCCAATATGCCAAAATTGCAATTGTTTAAAATCGGTTCTTCACTTCCTTGATAAACAGGAAGTCAACCAAATGTGGGCGGGGCTTGGCTACTACTCACGAGGAAGGAGACTGCACGAAGGAGCTCAGAAGGTGTGTTATGCCTCTGTGCTGACACTTAAATTCAACGGCATGCATTCCAATTACTTCAGTACTATATAACTTATCTATACTCTGCGTTCTCCTTATTCAAATTACTGACTCAAAATATACAACGATTACAATTATCATAACATTACATCATTACTAAAGAATATAAGTAAGGGTCCCAGTAGCAGGGAAGATCAGGGCAGGTGCTGCAGTTCACGGTGAATAGACGTACCTCATGCGGGAGACTTGGTAGTCATTGGAGTCTGTGTGTCAGGTGGTGACAGAGATGAAGGGAAAGATGCCCGGGACGGTGGAGAGCCTTCTGAAACACCTGCCTGGGGTCGGACGCTACACTGCAGGGGCCATCGGGTCTATTGCACTGGGAGAGGTCAGGGGTTACCCAACGCATACACACTTGCACACACCTACACAAACACATAAATACACTCACACACACAATACCACCTCAAATGACTCATAAGTACGTTCATTAATTTCAGAGCCGAGGACCATACCTTAATTTATATAATTTCCATTCATTGACATTATTAAAGATTACCTCTGTATTTTAAGGTTTGTGACCTTTTTATTATAACACCCAATATGTCTGATTTCATTTTGAACTAGTTTTCCATGCTAGAAGCACTGAACACAGGAAACCGGCCGCTTCATCTTCGTCTAAGATAACAAGAGACATGTTGTCCATCACCTGTGATCACTGATTGGCTGCCCCGCTGGGTGTCTCAGGTGTCTGGAGTGGTGGACGGCAACGTGATCCGTGTCCTGTGTCGCCTGAGAGCTATAGGGGCCGACAGCACCAGCCCTGCCGTGACAGAGGCCCTATGGTGAGGGAGCCGTACAGATCATGCCTGGTCCTTTTCAGAGTGGACGTTTAAGTTCAAATAATTATGAAGCTCCAAAACTTGACCAGAGCTTTTTATTTATGTCTGTTATTAATCCGTTTTGCAAATATTTTCAGCTATTTAATTTGTTATCATGAAAATAATGCAATACAATTCCAACATAATGCTATTGTTTTTGTGTTTTTTGAATAACACAAGTGTCTTATTCTATCACTTTTTAATGGCGGTACTCTCTAGGAGTCTGGCTAATACGGTGGTGGACCCGGTGAGACCTGGGGACTTTAACCAGGCCATGATGGAGCTGGGGGCCCGAGTCTGCACCCCTAAAGCAGCGCTCTGTGGCCAGTGTCCTCTGAAGACCCACTGCCACTCCTATCGCAAGGTGCTGATCCCTTCGCCTGACTCCTGCTGATCTCAATGAAGCAATGTAGTTGTACTGCTATGGTAGTATCAGCTTACAAATTGATCAACGGTGAAACAGAATTATATGTGTATATACAGGCGTTACATTTTTTTTAGATAGATAATTATGTAGCATTACTACGCACTTCGGCCTAGCCTGAGAGAGGGTCATGGATTTTAGCGTAATCCGTTTCTACCGCAACACAACTTCCGTTCTCTTACTTCCTACGAGCTGTGTACGCCAGTTAACAATCCCCAAAGTGAGAGGAATAAGAACATGACAAGTAAAACAACAATTCCAACAACAACAAATATGGAGGGTTTTTACAAATAGTTTGACAAAGCAATATCCATAACACGTAACGGACAGATACAGAAGTAACCCGTTCCACCGTGAGATGAGAGGTCTTGGAGGTTTGGAAGTTTAGCGGTCATTAGCCAGATCATTGTTGGAGGTGAAGACCAGGTCTGTAGGTCAACGTCACAGATCTAACATCTAACTATGTCCAGGTTCATGTCAAGCAGGAGGCCAACTCTAAAAAGCTCCTGGGGAAAGTGGGCAAGAGCCCGTCTACACAGGCCGATATAGAAGACTGCAGTGAGTATCCTGGTTCCTCTCTCTCTCCTGTCAGACTCATTAGGTATCATCATCTGGGCAGACACCATCTGCAAGACGTTTTATGTTAATGTGTACCTGAATGTTTCCATATTTTATATTATGCATTCTATGTTCTTACTTACTCTTTTTTGACTTATTCTTCTATATATTTTGTACCCAGGTGTACATCAATTATGGGTTATTTTTGTATTGATACTTATGTCTTGGTTTACCATTTCCATGGCTGCTGTAACATTTGAATGTGGCTACCACTTGGGATCGACAGTGTGCTTCTACTCAACCTCACCGCCCCCTCCCTCCCCCATGCAGCCACGCCCGCATCCTGCACCTTGTGCCCCACGGAGCCCTGGCTGGATGACCAGGGGGTCCACAACTTCCCCAGGAAGCCTGCCAAAAAGGCCCCGCGCGTCGAACGCACTCTCACCTGTGTGGCACACCGACCCAGTGAATGCGGAGAGGACGAGTATCTGCTCACTCAGAGACCAAACAAAGGTTTGTCCGCAAAATAATACAGGGTTTATTACAAGAGCCCTGTGATTTCGGGGTCATGGAGGCGGTTAGCTGGTTCAAAATGCCCAAAATATCTGCAATAACATATTTCTAAATGGTTGCATTATCCCATGAAACTATAGATTTTTAAAGCCTTCTGCGTGGTGAGAGACCCCTAGACAGAAACCTCTCTCTCTGGGCTTCAATGTTCTTCTCTGGATGTGGCTCATCCACAGGTCTTCTAGCCGGGATGTGGGAGTTCCCCAGTTTGTTACTGGAGGAGGAGAATTCCCAAGTCAAGCAGCAGGGAGCCCTGTGTGCAGAGGTTGGAAGAATCTTGGGAGTCAAGGTCGACATTGACCTTTTATCTTATGTTGGGGAGGTGAGTGCCGCCTAGTCTCCACGCTTGCTAAATTCCATAATTAACGACTGAAACAAATTTCAGGATTTTCTATTCTTCTTCTTGTGTCCTGTTTTCGGCAGGTGGTTCATATATTCTCTCACATTCACCAGACGTACGTTGTGTACAGTGTTTGTATTAAGGAAGAAACGCAAGGTGAAAACCTTCAGTGGCTAACCAGGTCTGCTCTGCTCGAGGCAGCTGTATCCACAGGACTGAAAAAGGTATGTCTCTCCACCACTGTTGGGGTGGAGTCCACGGATTACTTTTTTTGTTGGAAAGTAATCAGACCTTTAGTTCTGACGCACTCACGTTGTTTGTTTCTTCCCTACGTCTTAGCAGGGGGGCTGCGTTACTGTGCATGTGTAGCTCGGCTATCGAGATGCCATTTACAATGCAGTAGGGTAGGCCTGACACTGATACGCTACGCTACTACGCTAGGTATCTCATATCATCAGGCAGATAATCACCATCCTACCTGCTGGCTCGTGTATTGACACGACAAATGCATTAAAACATAAATAGGTATTTGGGTAAAATGTACATCTTGGATTTATAAATATGTATGCATTTGTGCACATTTTTCTAATTAAAATTTTAAAGACACAAGTTTACTTCCATTCGTAAAAATAATGAGACCACTCTCTCCATAGCTATGCACAATTATAAATGGAAGTCATCTAGTAACATACAGTAATTTTTTAAGTAACCCAACACTAGACTCCACTGTATTTGAATAGCATTGTATTTGTATGACTATGTGTCATGGGCTACCTCTGTCAACTCTTGCAGATCCTCAAGCTGTATGAAACTATGGGTCAACTAAGTCATGAGGAGCTAACTAAGGTAAGTTCTTTCTGATTTACCTTATTTTATAAGTCAGTTGCTTGGCGAGGTAATGTAACGAACTATGTAACAGATCTATGTACATTTTACAAATGTATTATCTGGCCATTCCTACACACATATATGTTTTTAAAGCATGTGTTTGCATTGTTAGGATGGCAAGAGGAAGAAGGTTGCTAAAAACAGCAAGTTGTCTATCTCTAAAAAGACCAAACTCAACTCAGCCAACGGAACCAGGCAGCTATCACTCAACTCCTTCTTCAAGACCACAGAGGAAACATGAAACGCTGTTTTACAGAGACGTTCAGATATCAGCCTAGAGTACTATGTGCATTTGGAGTATAGCCATTTGCCATCCCCTCGTTGACTGGAGAACATATTTTAAGCACAATTTGGACAGGTGTGATCAAACAAAATAAATAATTGTTATTAGACATTACAGTATTTCCTGAATGTTGTACGTTTTTTTACAGAAAGAAATTGATAATCTCACATATACAGTATGGACAAAATAATTAGCAAAGGTGCACGGCTAATGGGTACCCGATAATATATCAGCAATGGCAACTAACTACAACAACGTACCAAATCCCCCTTCAATCAAAGAAGCTATGTCTTCACTTGAGATTGTGATAAGGACAACAAGGATTTCCATTTGGATTAGAACAGCTTCAGGACGATTACGCAAAATGAAACGCGTTTAGCGGGCATGGTTGGGCATGGTTGGGCATGACTGTCAGACTCAGGATGGAGGGGTTTTATACCACAAGTGAGAACCTTAACCCTCATACAACAACACCCGTCGCCCTCCAGACATGTTGCTAACTTGCCTTTCGTCAAAAGTCGTCCCTCACATTAGTGGCAGCTCTTCGTGACGTCCAAGTGCAGAGGAAAGGGCTGTTCAAAGTCGCAAAGAACGTGGTTTGAGTTGAAAGCAGGGAAGAACTTAACTTCTTTAGTAACCGGGACAAAATGGCCTTGAGTACTATGTTGAAGATCATAAGAGAAATGCCCACGTTTGAAAGCAAAACAAAGATTTTTTGTTCACTGGCCCTTTAAATGTGAAATTGTACTTAATGACAAAGGTGCTCTTGTTCAGCTGGTAGTCCTGCATTCCTTTTGAGTTGGATGGCAGATTTGGAGTTGTCACAGGGATATTACTTTTCACAAATTGACATGGATAATGCTTTCTTGTTTTACTGCTCATCCATTACTTCTACCAGTGGATTTTGGAAAATGGGGAAAGGCCACGTTTTTGTTTTTGTCGCTGAAACATGTTAAACATGTCTTGTTAGGGTGCTATCTCGTGCCAGAATGATTGCAGTGTGCTACCCAAGGTTACCAGAGGTTATATGAATGGGGAACACAACGACCATGCACAGGACAAACGAGTCAGTTAAGTATCATTAAATGTAATAATTAAAAATACATTAAAACCCTAGAGACTTTAACTGCACTAGACTACTGCCACCTGGCAAGGTACAGACATTAAAACAAGAAGTTAACAAGCAACTCATTAAAAGTATAATAAAATCCAAAACCTTTGTCACATGGAAAGAATGTTATACAAAACAGTTCTCGAATAAGAGAATAAGACATGGTAGCTCATCAGACAACCTGCAAGGAAGAAGTTTGGATTGTATTGAATGAGCCTAAGACTGTGAGCTCTATATGTAGGGCTAGCCCAACCTGACCTACACTGCCAATCCAATCATGGCTGGCATGATATTCTTCATATTTTGTACACTTTTGCATACAAAAGTGTGGCATTGTGTCGTTATTAACAATTGTTCAATTCCTATACTCCTGTGTCCCTCCATGTTGACATGTAACAACCTCAGTAGATACAGTGGCTTGATTAAGCCGGAACACCAACTTTGTTTTCCTAGCTGCACATGCACTGGACAGACTGGGTGAACAGAGATTGTGTGAATGCAAGTTCTTCTTAAAGAGGTGTTATTGTGCCATCAGGTATGAGTATGATGAGCAGATGAGTAGCATGTCATAAAGGCTTCTAGTGAATGAAGCACACTGGCCCTTGCTGTGGTGGTCTGGCTCCATCCTTTTCAGACCAAGCCCAGCAAGGTGGATGGAAGATCCTGTGAAAGTACTCCCTAATGGGAGTGACCACTAATGGGAGTGACCACAGTCAAGCACATGAAAGCCAAGTGATCTGGAGAGAGGTCTGTTCGTAATAACTGTGGCGGCATAGCGTAGTTGCTCAGTGGCTCCACCCGAATTCTGGGGAAGATTACTGGTGATCAGTAGCAGGTGTCCCCCTTGTGACCCCAGCGGGGGGTCATCAGACCAGGTATCTGAGGCATGATCTGAATGGTACGCATTTCCCATGCGGGAAAAGCATGTTTAGAATACCAGCCCCCGTATCTGGTGATGTAGGAGACTGAGTTCAGGACAAGAGTAGATGAGAAGGATGTGTTGAACTTGAACTTGCTCTTTTCACTAGCCACCCTAAGAGCTTATTGACACTGTGACACCATCCTTTTAAGTGTATTTAAGCCGCAGAGATATGGACCACATGCTGTTGCGAGTGATGCCAGTGTTCGCTGCCTGTGTTTTCAGAGCTGTATAACCCTGCCATGCATGAGTGGTTCAAGTTCACAACTTGAGCCATAAAGTGACATACCCACAGTGCCACAAATGGTGAAACAGTGTGAATGAGTCATCTTTCAGCACTCAAAGCTTTCTGACTAAGCAAGCACAGCGTGACATGATGATGCATTACCTATATGTATTAAAGTATCTTCTAGCAGGGCTCAAGGCTATCATTTTCTACTGTTGGCATTGGTGCAACTAATGTTTTAATTTGTTTTGGTGGCACCCTAACAAATGTGTTGGCACCCCTTTATTAGAAGTGAAAATGTAATTTGTCACGTACCATCCATCTGTGATCAGTCACTTCAATAGATCTGTTCACTCACTTTAAAAAGGTTGTCAAATGTTTTATGTGCATTGTTTTTTTTTTAATCGCCATCACTTTCCTCATGAACCTTCACGCTCCTTCTCCTATATGAAATACCTACTAATAATAACACATTGGGTTTTGATATGCGAATACAATTAGTTTTTGTAGCTAAAGCATTTAAAAGCAAACACATTCAACAACCTAGCTGAACCTCTTCACTTGACATGGAAACTAATGAATGAAAAATAAGAACCACTTGGATGCATTATAAAAACACGTCCATTTAACTTGTTAAAGTTAAGCATCCTGAAGCCGATAAGCAGAATTCATAATCACTATTTTCACAATGTCAAGTGAAGAGGGAAATAATTTGTTGAGGATATATTGAGTGGAGTCTCAGATTTCTTAAAAGCATGTGCATGCAACAAATACGATAAAATAACACATTCCCATCATATTTGATTCCTCCCCACTGAGCCATTATCCAACTATTTGGCTGTTACATTTATGCAGCCGTCTCCATTGAGTGGATGAATCACTTTGTCCACATCATATAATGGGCTTAGCTCAGGTAGAGAGGGTTGACTTGTGACCGGAAGGTTGCTAGTTCGTTCCCTGGCTAAGTGGTGAGGTGTCCCTGAGCAAGGCACTTAACCCTAACTGGTCTCGACGAGCTGGCTATCCCCTTTGACTAGTTGACACCGATGTCGGTGTATGAAGCGTGCTAGGTCGCTTTGGCTGCAAAATGCCCGAAATGTAAATTAAATGTAAATAAGTAGTAAATAAATAATTTAATATTAGTATGACGCAAACCCGCAAGCACAAACCCTAAACCCTTACCACAATGTGATGCATCAAACAATGACACGCTGTTAAAAAACGTCTCTGCATTGAATGTGTTTTGTATGGGATATAATTGATGCTACTAACTGAATGAATGAGGCAACAGCATGCCTCATTGAAACATAGTTTCACACTGTTGGGTGTGCCAGTAATCCCAGATATAGAAGAGTGGGGCTTGAATGGCCCCACCGAGTAGGCATCAGTGCCCAATCACATCGCACAGGGTGCAGCCGGGTTGTCCTCTCTTGCATAACTGGTATGTCTTCTTTCCTTACAGCGCGACTACAGAGTTTACTATTTCATGACTTTAATAGACTATCGGATTTCTATGAAGCTAAATAAGTCATTTGTTAAAGCAACAGCTTTTCGGACCGGTGGAGATCCAAAGTCGCCTGACTGTCAGAGTTTATAAACTGAACTTGAGTAGGAGGACTTTTTTTTCTACTTCAAGGTAGGCTATCTGTGACAATATTTGCAGAGTAATTCAGAATATTTTAAAAAGCACACGGCTGGAGCTGAAATTCATCTACTTTAGATGGATAGCACTTGGCAACGCGTCCAGTCCATGTACCGGTGGACCCTGGAGAATGGAGGTAGGCCCATGAGCTTAAACTATTGAATGGATTGTTTTTATACCGGCATGCATTTAATGCCGTGCCACTTTGAGAATTAGAGTTGGAACACGCTGCTGCGTCGACATGCTTCAACCTGAAACTCAATCAGCAGATGGAGACATTAGTCCTCATCCGGCTCCCCGGTTACATCGTATTCCATTATATTTCAGATAAGAGAACAGACCCATGGCTGCTGGTGTACTCCCCGATCCCAATAGTAGTCATTATACTGGTCTACCTATGTGTGGTCTGGACCGGACCCCGATTGATGAAACACAGGGGGCCCGTTGATCTGAAAGGAGTTCTCCTCCTTTACAATTTTGCCATGGTCTGCCTGTCCGGGTACATGTTCCAAAAGGTTTGTATGCTGTTTTGGAGTCTTGCACGTTCATTAACAGATTCGTCATGTTCCTAATATTAATCTATTTTTCATGAGTACTGTTGAACACTTTTTTTATTTCTCCCAACATTTACCTGACTGTTTTCAGTTCGTGGTCTTATCCAGGTTGTCCAATTACAGCCTCCTCTGTCAGCCGGTAGACTACAGCAACAACCCACTGGCAATGAAGGTAGTAAAGGTCAAAGTGGAACTGAAGGTTTTGGTTTAAGTTGGTATTTTTGAAGTAGTACCAGCGTTATGTATGAGCGTTATAATGAGATGTGTTGTATATAACCAACAAATACAATACTATTAGTGTCTGAGACGCATAAGGGATTTTGCTTTTTGGCTTTTGGTTGGTTTAGACCCCAGGCTAATTGTGAACATCGTCTGTGTTGAGATATATATAAGTGATGATTTTTGTTCAACTCACCTCCTCTCGCGTTGTACGAGGGTTTCGAAATTGGCAGGTGGCAAGCCGATGACATCCATTCTACACCAAACAGCAGCTCCTATTTCTGCATCTTTGTTTTGTCCGGCACAAGTTAGCGCATACAAGCGGCCCGGCTGGGTAGCTTTCTCATATAGTGCCTAAAAAACAAACAAATGTACACATTTTGACTCTGTTTATATACGCAACTGCGCATGCTTTCGGACTGAGCAAAAAGGTGCTTCGTAGAGGCTGTGGGATCATTCTGAGTGCAGAGCAGCACTTCACTAAGTGTCGAGGGAAACTGTCGGAGGCAGTGTTTATTGTAGCCTTAGTCCTTGACCCCTAAGCATTCATTTCTGAATCATTGTGCTGAGTCAAGTGCTCAGTTCCTAGATGTGTGAATAAACGCAGAACAAGACTGTCAACTGAACACAAATGTGACTTTTCCTCACCAGGCTGTCCGTTTGCAAAGGGTGGGTCGAAGGAATACACAAGCTCACACCAGGTCAATTGAGTTCAAGAATTAACTTGAATTCTGTCTGCGAGCATGCGCAGTGAGGTGTAGACGCAGAATCGAAACATGGGGGGGGGGGGGGGGTGGTTACAATCTGGACCCATTCATTAACAACAAAGAATATGCTTGTATCTATCTAACCTCACTGTGCAATATGATGATTGTTTGTGTAATGTTTCTTCAGATGGCCAATGCGTGTTGGTGGTTTTTCTTCTCCAAGGTCATAGAACTCAGTGACACGGTAAAAGAAAACAAAGAATCTCATATAAATTGAAATTAGTTCACCCATTCTTTCCAAAATTTTAGGTCTAACCATTATCCATTCCTCACTGTCCAGGTATTTTTCATCCTGAGGAAGAAGAACAACCAGCTGACCTTCCTCCACATCTTTCACCATACCACCATGATCGTCAACTGTTGGGCTGGGGTCAAGTATGTCCCAGGTGGACAATGTAAGTGGAGAGACCTCTTAAAGTCCCCATAAAATCCAGAAACCCCATCACAACCTTGTTACCAACAAGTACAAACACAGAACTACTTCCACATGAAGACCTGCGCACTATACATGGGTATATAATAACTTTACTCTCCACAGTCCAGCGTTCATATTCACAACAGGTATTGGTACAACTGAATACACAACGATAAAGCATATTTCCATCCATTCATCGAACTAGACTTTCACCCTTTCTTGCAGCGTTCTTCATCGGCTTGCTGAACAGCTTCGTCCACATGATCATGTACTCCTACTACGGCCTGGCTGGGCTTGGGCCTCACATGCAGAAGTTCCTCTGGTGGAAGCGGTACCTCACCACCCTGCAGCTGGTAAGCCCAGCACCTCTGGGTTCATCGGGGACGATGGGGTGGTTCGTCTGTGTGTGTTTGCTAATAGCAGTCAAACTGTGAATAGTCAACTATCATATGAACAAGTCATTTTATGCATTGCATGTATGAACTGTGTTCTATCAAGATGTGTTTTAGAAATGCAGTTGTAGCAGCATTTGAATCGTTTTGATTACTTTTATTAGTAGCTGCCAAAGTTGAATGAATGACTAATGAATAACGACAAATTTGTAATTGTTAATCTTTGCCTTTGCTCCTGTTGTTCTGCAGGTTCAGTTCGTGGTTGTGACAATACACACAACGTATAACCTGTTTACTGAATGTAACTTCCCGGACTTCATGAATGTTGTTGTCTTCGGCTATTGTTCCACCCTTATCGTCCTCTTCTCCAATTTTTACTACAAAAACTATCTCAGCGAAAAGGGAAAAAGGAAGTAACACACTATCTCAAATTACATTTTGTTGTTGTTTTTGTTGGTGTCAATGTGAAATATTCTATCAATTGAACGTTTACAGCTTCTTGACTTTAATGACTTGAAGAATTCTCTTTATGTTGGCATTATCGATTAATATCTAGGGCTGCATATAGTCGATTGATAGACACTTCATGAAATCTAATTTTGATAATCTATTTATTGTTTAAAGCATTTCTAAAGAGCATATAACAAACATGTGCAGCTTAATGCTGCAGTTGAATTCAAATATTTTATTCATGGATAATGATAAAAAAAATAAGGGTAGTTTAGTTGTTCCAGGCTGCTAGTCAGATAAAGCATCCACATTTATCACTTTGGACTCATCACCAACCACTTTGGTGACTTGTAGTTGCATTTGCTATTGACATTTTGTAGAATGTATATAATGATTTTAGTTCATTGTTAATGATTTAATCGGCTATGAAAATAATTGTTAGTTGCAGTCCTAGTTATGTCCACTAGAGAGCAGAATATGTCCATTCTAAAGTTGGGCCTCCGTGAACCTAACTGCTGTGAAAGTCAAGGTATTACATTTTGGGATCATGCTACAATTTTATACAACCAATAAAGAATGTAAACGCTTTGAGACATGTCCATATAAATATTTTTTTTCCCACAATGCGTCTATTAATGAAATTACATTGCTTTTACATTTATACACCAGAGCTGTCAAAATGGCCAGTGGCATCCTCAGGCCCGCTGCCTCTCGTACGTGCAAGGTGTGAAGATGTTAAGGCGTTTAGCATGAATGGAATTGGCTTCTAATGAAGAAATATACAGCACATAATTCCTTGTATACATTAGGAAATATATGTTATACCTAATGTAATATCACATCAGGTCAACGATCACAAGTCAAAAGCTTGCATATGTGCTTGCATGTAGTGCAACATCAAGCAGGAGGGAAACACTTCTGGCTTTTGTGGAAAGTGAACAAGGGAACTCATTGACACCATGTACAAGAGTGCAGTGAGCATGAAGACGAACACGCCCTCACCGTAGGTGCACTCTGACCCACCCAGAGGAGTCTGCTTACGCAAAGAGCCAACAGCTCAGCCCTTGAAATAATTCTAGTTTAATTGCAACAGAAGAGTGAATCGAGGACAACGTGCCTGTGGTGCTGGAGTGTAGAGGTAAACTGGTCCAAAAGCGAAGGCGCTCTATTTGGCATTTGATGTAGGCCTACGACCAAAATTCCAGGTAAAGCCCTATTGCCCTCCCCTTGACCTGGAAAACATAAGGCAGTTTAAAGTCACAATGTGTTACAATTAAACCAGCTTGATGCTTAAAATAACCCGGGCGTCTGTTGGCAATGCTGAACATTTGTGATTTCATTCATGTCATGTTGTTCACAAGATGCATACTATCAACACTCCCAGAACCCCTCCCACTCACGCTACCCAGCGAGCCGAGCTACGTTATTCCGCGTCACGCAGCTGCACAGCCAATCAGTGGACAGAACAACACTGTCATTGTGTGTCATCGTCGTCGTCGTCGTCGTCGTCCCCCCCCCCCCCTCCCCCCACTGACTGAGAGCGGCTAAATCTTTACACATTCAACTTAAACTATCTGCAAGACAGGTTTAACTGTGCACCATTGATGTAACCACTCCATTGTATCGTAGATGTCAGTGTCCTGCAAGTTTTCGATTTTGCTATGGTAGCCTTTACGTTATTCATATTATGGTAAAGCAGTAATGATTAAGGGGTATGTCTTAAGGAGGATTAAAAGCATTAAGTTCCGCCTTCGAGTAGTGCAACGGGGTTGTCTTCTCCTATACTCTCCTCACTTCGCCTTCAGTGTGACAGCCTGGATTTCATGAACTTCAACGTTTCATAGACCAGGCCCTACTGGACGATTTCTATGACCCAGGGCCAAAATCAAACACAGACCACCATAAACTCACGTGATATCAGTGCGCTCGGCAGACAGCCGATGGTCCAGCTGCTCGGTTGTTAAAGTCCACAGGTTATCAGATCAGGGTCAAAATACAAGGCGCTTGACAAACTCTTATGAAAAGTCCATTTGTTGCTTCTCGTTTAAGGTAGGCTGTGAATGAACGCATTTCTGGAATGTCTAAATAGAAAACATTCGGCGCGTTGAGTAATATCTTTTTATCCACTTTTAGATGGACAATGCTTGGCAGCGCGTCATGTCCATGTACCAGTGGACGCTGGAGAACGGAGGTAGGCATGCGTTCTTGTCATGAGATTTAAAGATGTATACATCGATCTTAAATCTCATACTTTATGGAGGGGTATAAAACGTTGATAGTTATAGTTAACGTATCACAACACAGTCTTCTGTGTTCAATGCGTGGGAGCAGGGAGATGCAGATGAGGACGTGTCTGGACAAAGGCTGCTCTATGGCCTGGGCTGAGGGACAACACGTGTCCCCGCTGTCACGGGGCCTACTGCCGCTGGACTTCTTATATTTTATTGTCTAATCTCAATTCTCTCCGAAATCGACATTGAGTTTCAACCTGCAGCTATTTGAGTACTTGTGTCGTCACCCAAGTCCACCACAACATAGTATTCCTTCCCCACGTCAAGGGTCTGCGAGGAGGAGGCACGCGAATTTATTGACCATTTTTTTATTTATATATATGCAGATATTTTGCTGTAGCCTATAAACAATGTAAATTCTATTTTTCTTATAAATGCATAATAACTACAACAAAAAGTATAAGCCTCATCATGGTGCAATTAGGTCCTGTTCTGAAGTAGGCTACTGTATCTGTAAGTCCTGTGTGGCCACCGGCAGGAAACCTTTCTTTGATGTTGATGTGGGCCTCGAATGGAAAAAGGTTGGGAACCCAGAGTATTCCATTGTCTTCCAGATAAGAGGACAGACCCATGGCTGCTGGTGTACTCTCCGGTCCCAGTGATAGTCATCTTCCTGGTCTACCTCTGTGTGCTCTGGGCCGGCCCCCGCCTCATGAAACACAGGGAACCCCTTGACCTGAAAGGAGTTCTTATTGTTTACAATTTTGCCATGGTGTGTTTGTCTGTCTACATGTTCCAAGAGGTGAGTATGCTGGTTTCTGGTTTCAATAACACATTTCTTCCTCTTTCACGTGTCTCTTTTTTTAGTAGCTTTACATGAACTTCCTTCCGCCTTTACTTACTTACTTACTTACTTACTAACTTACTTACTTACTTACTTATAATCCAATAATCCATGTTTTAATCTTCCTAGTTCCTGGTCACATCCAGGTTGTCGAACTACAGCTACCTTTGCCAGCCAGTAGACTACAGCACCAGCCCTCTGGCAATGAGGGTAAGAACTGATACCACTGTTTCTAAATAAAAAATAATAAAGTCTTATTTGAATACCGTACATCGATTTGCTTCATACCTCTCCCACACGTTGGGTGCAAACGTGCAAGTTATTTTTTACGCCAATGGAAAGTACAGATTTTCCTACTTTCGTACATAAAACAAGCATGCTCAATCTTATTTTAAATGGAGCTGTACCCCCTTGGCTCCATTCCAACTCTGGACAAACACAATGTCATGGCATGCACAAGGGCATGCTAGAAATGTCACAACATGCACCGGCCCATCACAAATACCTCCAAGCCATTATGTAGTTCAACAAGTTCATGGAATGAAACAACTCGAATTCTAAGTTGACTTGAACTATGACCTACATCAACAAAGTTTCCTTATGAAACATTTTTCTAAAGTCTGGGCAAAAGTGCAAAAAAACCCCTGCAGAACTGTTTATATATATAAAATCAAACTGAAATATATAAGAACCCTATGTCTCAGCACTGGCTGCGTGCTTAGCCAACCATGGCTGTAAACTGGAAACCCTCCTATCACTATGAATTACTACGCCATGCACGAGATATGCACGCATCATTGAACTTCCTGTTTGATGGGTTTTTATTGCATGTATTTTGATGTATAGTCCAATGTGTTCCTCCATGATTAAATAATTCTTCTGGTTTATTTTCCTCAGATGGCCAATGTGTGCTGGTGGTTTTTCTTCTCCAAGGTCATAGAACTCAGTGACACGGTAAACAATGTCCAGACCAGACAGACAGACAGACAAACAACTCTTCTGTTGATTCAAGTCCCTCATTCACACAAATTCAAACGTGTGTTCCCTTCCTGTCCTCTGAACAAGTCCAGGTCTTCTTCATCCTGAGGAAGAAGAACAACCAGCTGACCTTCCTCCACATCTATCACCACGGCACCATGATCTTCAACTGGTGGGCCGGGGTGAAGTATGTTGCTGGTGGACAGTGTAAGTGGACAGGCAATGGGAAAGTCCTTTGATGCCTGTCAAGTCTGAACCCAGAATGACTGGACCTTAGGCCAGAACATCTCTGGACCCCAACAAAATGTAAAAAAACGTAACAAATGATGTCAATTTGTTATTGATTTTGCCATTCCTTTAGTCATAAGATAGCATTCATATTCATATCAGATATTCTTATATGCTAACATACTCAAAATCTCTATGAACCGCTTTTGAACGATACAACATATTTCCATCCTGAACGATTCATTCACTCATCGTCATTTTCCAAGCATTCTTTTTGTTTCTGCAGCGTTCTTCATCGGCTTGCTGAACACCTTCGTCCACATCATCATGTACTCCTACTACGGCCTGGCCGGGCTTGGGCCTCACATGCAGAAGTACCTCTGGTGGAAGCGGTACCTCACCACCCTGCAGCTGGTGAGACGTCCCCTCACCCGGTCCACTTTAGGGGGGCCCAAAGTGCAATAAGTCCCCGATGCTAGTGTCATGTGACAGAGCAACCACAGCTCTGATCCAATCATGGCATCTGTTGTTATTATGTTGTTAATATGATGAACCTAATAGGATTAAACTATACATCTAAATTTAGTTTGATTTAGTTCGTTTCCATATGTAGAATATTCTAACGTAAACGAAAAAGCTAAAAAGGCCCCAGGTCGGCGATATGAATCTCAGACAATGTAAAACAGTAACCTGCATGAAGAATGCCCTTGCAATTATGAATGATGGTGTAGCGTCTGGGTATGTATTTGGTTTTATCTTGAGCCCCTGCCCACGGTTGTTCCAAAGGTTGTTCTGGTTGTATGACAACAATATCAGGAACACAAATGTTCGTCAATCGTTGATCTTTGTGTTTGCTCCTGTCTTCTTGCAGGTGCAGTTTGTGCTTTTGACAACGCACACAGGATATAACCTGTTCACAGAGTGCAACTTCCCTGACTCCATGAATATTGTGGTGTTTGGCTATTGTGTCAGCCTCATTTTCCTCTTCAGTAATTTCTACTACCAAAGCTATCTCAGCAAAAAGGGGAAAAAGCTTTAAAAACGATCTGTAATTATTTGCCACTATCTTTATTTCTGTTTTGTATGAGACTTATTCTATCATGTCCACGTTTATAATAAATTGAATGCGTTGTTTTCATTATGTAACCTGAACACTAGAGGGCATAATTCGTCCATCCAAAAGTTGGGCCTCAGAGAATATTCCACCACCGCCATCAAAAGTGAAATTCATTAATTCCTGTGATTTATATACACTTTCATACAACTCAGAAGTTACGTAAATGTTACGAGACATCGCTATATAATTATGCTTCCAAACAATGTGTCACAATAAAGGGAGACATTGTGCATAATTATACATTTATTTATTAATTAATTGGGAAATGACAAACATTCAAAACATTTTAAACAAACTGTACATTTTATACACATGATAAAATAGATTGGGTTTAAGGTTTAATGCAACATATAATTGATTAACCCATATTCTCCTCCAGACATTACATTACAAATCCAGATAACAAAACACTAGACAAAACAAATTGAACGGCAAACCACTTTTTTTACACTGATAAAACAACACAGCAAAAATATAGATTTCTTTCTACACATCAGTCTTGAAACGATTGAACGATGTTGATTTGAGCAAGAAAGGGAGGGAGTGGATGTAGTTAAATCCGTCCATATTTGTTCTCTTTGTGTTGCAACTCAATACATAAAGCAAAAAGAGGAAAATGCTACATGACAATAGAGCTTTGGACCGCCAATACTTATAAACATCGTCGAGATAACAGTCCATTGCAAACAGGAACAATCAGCATGAACTGGATTACTCATCACATAATATCGGAACATTTCATAAAAAACATTTGATCTAATCTAGTGAAAGCACCAGATCGAGATTGCTTGCATAGAGGCAACTTAGTGTCAAGGCAAGCATACAAAATTGTTTTAGTTATTTTAACTTTATTGATGTTATTGTCTCAAATCCAGCTAAAATGTTTGCACACTGAAACCCCCCAAAAAAAGGCCAAAGCAAACGATTTGGGAGCAACTCACTGACTCAGGTTTGGAAGGGAACAAAGAAGAGAGGACAGGGACTAGTGCATTAAGATAAGTATTGCGTGTTAAGAGGCGTCCCGGAGGGGCAATGGGGCGCACCGCGACGCCACGGGGCTGGGAGCGGAAGGGCGGCCCTCTCATGTCTCCGTGTACACAGAGGAGGACATGTGGCTCAGGCTGCGGTCGAAGCTGCTCACCTGGAAGAAGATGCTCTCCTCTGGGCTGGAGGAGAACTGGCAGCCGGCGGTGCCCTGGAGGTCCTGGGTCAGCCCGAAGCCTGGAGCCAAGACACGAGTATGAGCAACCGAATGGTGGGTCGCTTTACTGAAGAATCAGCAGTAACACTTTACAATATGAGTACATTGATAAACCATGAATTACCATTAGTTAATGCAGTATTAAGCATTATTATTATTATTATTATTATTATTTATCATTAGCATAGGGGTGAGAGTCAGGGGTAGTGGGTTAGGGTCAACCCTTACCGATAACCCTTAAATAATGTATTCATTAATACCTTAATTAAGATGAACACCATTAATTAATTATTACCAAATCCTCATTATCAAATAATGCGCAGTTGAAAGCATAAAAGAATCATCTGCCATGTGATTATCGTGATATCTGTGGTCATCGTAACTCCCTTGTGCAAGCTGTCATGATGGAAAGGGAGCTAGCTGAGTGCAAAGAGGGGAGGTGTTGTGTGGGGTGGTGTCACAGTCCCCAGATAGACGTGACAGATAGATAGACATGCGGTAGAGATTAACTAGACATGGGAAAGATTAAAAATAATGATATAGAGTTTAGATACACATGAGAGACATAAGATAGACATGAGATGTACATTCAATTGAGATTAGACAGACATGAGATAGAGATTCAACAGACTAGGTAGACATGATACAACTATCAGACAGACTTGATTGACATGAGGTAGAGATTAGACAGACATGAGGCAACTATTAGATAGACTTGATTGACATGAGGTAGAGATTAGACAGACGTGAGGTAGAGATTAGACAGACGTGAGGTAGAGATTAGACAGACTAGATAGACATGAGGTAGAGATTAGACAGACTAGATAGACATGAGGTAGAGATTAGACAGACTAGATAGACATGAGGTAGAGATTAG
>JAOPUD010000019.1:14801631-14816005 GCA_027122715.1 Trisopterus minutus
ACTGACGACTACACCAGGGGAGAGGTGCTCTGTGCTGGCTTCTGTATCTGGGAAGAGTCCAGTTCAGTCACCAAGGTGGGCCAAATGACGAGGCAACTTTCTATTATTATGCCTGAATCCTACTCTTTTCCACATCGCTTGCCACGAGCCCTCCCAACCGACATCATGTAACTGCTGTACTAACTGTAACTGTCATACATATCAGACAACTATCTTCTATTGTGGACCCAAAATGTCCTTTGTTGCTACATTTGAAAACATAAACATATATTTTTTTGTAGCTGTAGAGAAAGTAGTCTGAAGTAATTGTAAAGTTATATCCAATAGAGAAAACGAGCTTTAACCATTGTTTCCCTGTGTGGTTGTTTTGGTTCCAGATAACCTACTACAACCAGGCCAGCCCTGGGGTTCTCCCCTACATCTCCACGGACATCGTTGGGCTTTCCTCTAGCTACTGCAGCATCTTCTCCGCCTGCAGTGACTTCCTGAAAGCCAACAAGACCTGCCTAGACACTCCCCCTCCTCCTCCTCCTGCTGCTCCGTAAAATAAAATGCTGCTGGTGGAACCCCTCCCTTCTGTAGCTCTCTCTCGCCCTCGCTCGCTCCCTCTCCTTTCAAGTAGGAAACGTAGCATCATAAGGAAGGAGGCGTCCTGCCTGGGTGTCCGTACGGTTTCCGTGGGAACAAAGGTGATCTAATGTGACCTTTTAACCTTCCAATCTTGCACTAAGCGTGAATTTTCACAAAGGGCGATGATGGGTTTTAACTCAGCAGGTCAACTCTATTGGGTCAGTGATTTGGAGGGGCTTGTTGTTTGTTAAAATTGTCCTTATAATGCTGTACAAATACAGGCGAGAACAGAATGCGCTTTTGTCTCCAAAGGCTTATTGTTGTGAAGCAATAGTTTTTTGTACTCAAAGCAATAGCTTTGAGTCCTTTTGGACTCAAAGCTGCTTATGTTTTATTCGAACCAAACTTCCATGATGTGCAATATTAATCCACAGATTGTTACACAATATCTGGGTAGTATATCAGTATTTACATCTAGTGTACGATTAATATGTAATAATATAAAGAGTAATATCAACAAAATTATTGACTTTCACATTGGCATGTGTACTCATTTTATTTGCATAGTGTTGCATTTACGTGAGCTTTTTTGTAACAGGATATTTTCTACCTCGTCTAATGTTTGAACCTATCTGATCAATGTGTTTAGGATTTCATGTAAATGATTGTGATCACTGTGTGCAATTTTAGGTCTTTATATTTGGGAGAACAATCAATGGGAAAGGCAAGTCATCATTGCCATCATTCTAATCAGGTGTAGAGGTTTATTTATTATCTTTTTATTTCTTGAATTCCCTTTACATTCATAGTAGTGCATTACATTTTTCTACTTAACAACATCCCTGAGCTTGAGGCCTCACCCCTACCTGCTCCTTAATATCCTGTATTTTCACCTTTACTGGCTTTGGATAATAGCGCTGAAGTGGTTAAAAATAGTCTTAGAGTCTTAGTCTAATTAAGGACGTATGTAAGTCTTGCCAACAAAAGTCAATGTGTCAATAACTTCAATAACGTGAAATAATTAAATAATGATTTGATTGTGTAACAGCGTTCATTGTTCTTGTTGGCCTGCATGGTAGTCGACTCGCGCACATCTGATCTCCTCATGGCGCATCTTCTGGGAATCCCTGGACAGGTTTCTGTTGAGGTTCCGAGGACCCTGGTTTAACCCTGAACCTATCCACTCCCTGGCTCGTCTCTTGTCTGAGGGCGAACATTTTCTGCTGGCCGCTGTATTTGTTCACGATCTTGGTCACAGAGGAAATCCGCCGACTGAACTCCCTCTCCATCTCCCGCTCTAAGGCCGCTCTCGTCTTCTCCTCCCGGAAGGCGAAGTGCCTCCACCTGGTGTTCTCCACCTCCCTGTCCAGGCTGACCTTCTTCTGCTTAACGGCGGCCTCCATCAGAGCCCGTTCCCGCCTTCCCTGCCCCACCGCCTCCATCCGTCTGCTCTCCATGAAGTTCTGGTGTGCGGTTTTGGCGCCTTTCCTCCACTCCAAGGAACAGGTCACCTGCTCGGCCTTCAGCTTCATGATCTCAGCTCTGGTCTCCAGCAATTTGCCACGATCCATCCCAGCCTCGCGGAGAACTCCCTGAGGGCAGAACGTCCATCCTTTCTCACTGGTGTCCATTTGTACGCCCGTGCAGAAGCCAACGTGTCGCATGGAGGGTCTGGATCTGTTCTCCCTCCGGGAGTGGACATTCTGAACAACGTGGTGGGGGGCTTGGCTCTTCCTGTGCCGCGCGGGGAGCACGTCTGTGGGCGGGTTGAGGTCGGGCAACGTGGCCTTGAAGCAGTGCATGGGAAACGACAACACCTTGGGAACGTCTTCTGGTTTTCTTCCTGCCAGAGTCAGCCCAAAGAGAAATTGAGAAGTTAGTGAACCTGATGAGGTGAGGTGAAGTAAAAAAACTCTCAATGGTGTACTACTTAAAGGTGTCACCTCGGACAGCTTCAGGGCTTCCAGAAGGTTCAGTTCTTTGGTTTTTCGTAGTGTTTGGCAGAGGATTCTTTTTGTTCTTGGTCTCCACTGGTAATTCTTTTTGTGAAACCTGCTGGAAGCATAGTAGCTACTGTCAGCCAATGAAATGTGTTCTTGATAGAAGTAAATGATCAACAAGTGGTAAGGATAATGACGTACTATCTTCTGAACTGTGGAACATTAGACGGAGTTACCTCTAGAGAGCCTGTGTGTAGAAGTTTACTTAAGTTCAAAGTTATTCTTCTGGGTTTCACACTGTGATTATTGAGCCTCTGAAACACAACTGCAAATTATCTCATACATACTTTTGCCTGTGCCATTATTAGATTATTATTACTATTAACTATTAGAGCATACCATAATATCATATATTTTAATAGTTTAATAGTGTCAATGGACATAAAGATCATTAAAAATATATTTTCATCCAATTCAAATTCAACCTCACAGCAAGAGTTATATCTTACATAAAAATGGCATGACAACAAAGTGGGCTTCCTCTTAACTGTAAAAGGTCCTTTTAGCTAAATATTTGACTCACTGCTTCTTTGTGGTAAACATAAGGAGACCAGGATTGGGCAGATCAGGCTGTTATAACTACACAGACATTTATTTACTTTGTTGTCTCGTACAGACCTGCATTTCCTCTTCGCCCAAACACACTCTGACCCAGCTATGCTGAGTGGTTTGTTCAGCTGCGGAATCCACTGTAGCATGGGGGCTTTTGCTCTGTTTAGAACGAGGTGCTGCCTTGACTAGTCTGGATATTCAACAGTATTGCAGTATTACAGTAATGAGGAGATGGATTTGACGACATCAACAATTGTTTATTCAATTGTTTAGACATTTTCTAAACCCACCGGAGCCTGTTTCTCGTCAGGTGACCTCTAATCCATCGTTGGATGATGAGAATGGGAGAATATGTCGCCTGAATCCTGTGAATCTCTGAAAGGATTTTCTGAATCGACTTCATTTCGCTCTGATATCGGTCCTGTGTGTAAAAACCCCCCAAAAAATCAATTCAAAACCGTACATGCACCTACTTAGTAACGAATCAAGGTACAGCTCTCAATATTTCCAATGTTAGTATTTAAAGTGAGAAAAATGTTAACGGCCAAGACAAACCAGTGGGCCTGAGGGACTATTGAGGTTTACTAAAAGGTTTGGGCTGAAGGCTTTGAACTTGGGTGGGAAGTGGAGACTGGCCAGCTCCTGGTCTGAGATCAGGTGGTGGTCCAGGGCCCTCAGTGACCATATGCTGTAGACTACAGTGCATCTGTAGTCCCCCTTCAGACTGAACGGGGTGCCGTAGAGGGTCAGCCCAGTGAGGTTTGGGCAGCCAGCCAATCCCTGGGTGTTCTGTATTGTCTCCATGTGGTTGTCATGGAGATTAAGAAGCTGCAGCTGTCCCAGCTTTGCCCAAAACAATGCATCTGGTAGTTGGACAATCTGGGAGGAAAAAAATAAGTGTGTGTTTTTATAAGCCATCATAACTGTTCCAAGTATTTTAGATGTACTATCACAATAGGCCAGTGGGAAATAGTGCTGAATGCACTGACCTGGTTTCCTTTGAGGTCCAATTTCACCAAAAGTACACATTCTGCAAGAGCATCTATTGTCGTAATAAAATTGTCGGGCAAAGAGCAGATCCTAAGTGATTTAAATAATCCCACATCGTTGACATCTTTCAGGAGTAAGTGGCCCAGGCTGGCCATCAAAATGTCCCGAGGACCAGCAGCTGAGACCCCACTGTGGAAACCGTGCCCATGGCCAAGCACCAGGGACTCAGAGCAAGACAGGAGGGCTTTCTGGACAACATCCATGTTCTGAACGATGATAATAAATCAGCAGAAAACTCTCTACCTCAAGCATGTGGTTTCGGTGTTGCCATGGCGACACCGCACACAGTTCCCTTTCGGTTTCGCTGACGCGCTTGAAAACAAACACGCGCACTCTTTGTTCGCATGCAATGTTGTATCATCGTCACGTTTTATTATTACTTATTTATTATACGTAAACTTACATTCATATCGCTAACAACAAACAAAAAACAAACAATAAAAATATTTTAAACAATAAAAATAAGACCTCCCCCCCCGACCTACATCTTACAGTAGTTCTGTAAGATGTGAGATGATTAAATAAAATAAAGAGTACATTTTTTATTTTTATAAAACGTTTGGGTGTAGCTATATTATTCTGTGTGCCAGTGTCAACAATGAACCACGTGATCACACCCGGATGTAGAGTGCTCTCTGGTGAACGTAAGGAAGAGACTATTTCCCAAAGTGCTCAACACCTTTTTCATATTATTTAATAAAATGAATGACCAGGGCAAACATTTACAACATGCAACGCGAGCAAAGCTAAGAAAATTCAATAGTTTGCGTGGTAAGATAGACATTGAGCTAGTAGTGTTAACTAGTGCTTGATTTGAGTTGCATATTTCATGATGAAATTTCCTATTGCATATCCATACAATTCTTTTGGTGAACTTATTACAAACCGCTTTATGTATGACATGCAGGTGAAGAGGTACAACCTGGTGAATTTTGGGATCTGGTGATTGTGACCGCTGTCGATGAGAGCCAAAGAGTCGCGTACGAACTTCAGATCAAAGACAAAATAGCCAGGAAAGAGCTTCCTCTGGGGGTCGAGTATAAAGTTTTCTCAGACCCACCTGGTGCCAAAATAGGTGAGCCCTCGACCTTTTGCGTTGTCTCCCTGCACCGTAGTGTACTTTCACCGAATATCACCAGTAATATGTTTTTGCTTTCAAGGGAATGGAGGCTCAACCCTTTATGTACTGCAACGGCTGGACAGCATCTATGGGAAGGCACTTGGCAAATTCAGGGTTATCCTGATCCATGCAGGTTTGCAAAGCTAATTCAGTGTTTATTACAGTCAGATTACTCATCACTCAAGTCAAAACAATGCTGATTACTCCATGTGTATCGCAACATTGCTTTGGTAGTATAATGATAGTTCCGTAATGTACGTTTTTGTAAGTCAACAAAAGAATAACATTAGTCACTGGCAAAAACGTAATGCTTCTGGTGCTTAAAACATTGACACATGAATAAGAGGAAAAGCAGATCTTGAATCATAATCTCAAATTAAATGCAAATGTATTCCAAAGTACAGGTTGTTTGTAATAATAATAAAATAAAAAACCTTGATTACAATTAGCTCAGTGACATTTGGCATTTGGATGATTCTAATATGCTCCAATATGACCCGTGGCCATTTTCTTCAACTTTGCTTCTTGTTCCAGGAGGGTTCAGCCAGCGATTGCCAAACGCCAGTGCTCTGGGGAAGATCTTCACAGCCCTGCCCCTGAGTGAGCCTCTCTACCAGATGTTGGAGCTCAAGCTGGCCATGTACGTTGATTTCCCCTCGCAAATGCGCCCTGGTGTTCTGGTGACGTGTGCGGACGACATAGAGATCTACAGTATCTCTGAAGACGAGAGCATACGGTTCGACAAGCCTGGCTTCACCGCTTTAGCCCATCCGTCCCCGCTCTCTATCGGAACCACCCATGGGGTGTTTGTGTTGGGGAGCGATGACAAACGTGCTTGCAAGGAAATAGAATATGTTTCCTGCCTTCAGTTCCTGCACAAGCCGAGCATCGCGAAAATGCTAGACACGGGTGCCGTTTGTAAAAAGCGCGGAGATTGTATTTCTTTGACCGACGATCAATTCGTCTACACGGACAGCACTTACTATGTGTGCTACGCCACCGCGCTGCTCCTTCTCTCCCTGCTGAAAGACATCACTCCGCTGAGATGCGAGGTGGACGCCTACGGGGACTTCCTCCAAGCCCTCGGCCCCGAAGCTACCGACGCGTACACTCACGACGGCGCCAACGTCCACAAGCGCGAGGAGAGCCTGGTGGCGGTGCGCCAGAAGATCTTCCGTCGCCTCAGTGGCACTCCCCTGAACGTCATCCTCCTCAACAGCTCCAAGTTCTATCACGTCGGCTCCACCATGGAGTACCTCTACCACCTCACGCAGGACCCGGCACTGAGGGCTGAGCTGGGCCTAGTCTCCCACGCCTTCAGCGCCCACAGCGGGGCCGACGGGTCTCCCGAGAGCGCCGCCGCCGCCGCCGCCGTCTCCTGTGTGATGCACAGTACCCTGGAGCCCAGTTGTTCTGTAGCCCAGAGGACAGTGATAGAGTACTGCAGACTGGAGGCGAGGGTAACCGTGGGAACCGGCTCCATCCTCAGCGGTTGCTGGGTGGACCAGGGCCTCCGTGTGCCCGATGAGGTCTTCATGCACTCGCTGTGTGTGACTCTCGACCCCCATAAGCCGGAGGCCCAAACCGGGTATGTCACCGTATGCTTCGGTATCCATGACGACCTGAAGCGGAGCGTGAAGTCCCCGGCGTACGTGGAGGAGCTGACGTTTCTGGGGTTAAGCCTGACCAAGTGTCTCTCCCATTGGGGAATGGGGGAGGAGGAAGTCCTGAAGTTCTCTGGGGATTGTAGCTTGTGGAATGCCTGCCTGTTCCCTGTGTGCTCTGACCTGCAGAGTTCTTTCTCCATGACTCTGGACCTGCTGCAGGCCGTTCTGAAGGGCTCCACCTTCATCGTACCGAGCACCACCAAGCTCATGTCCATGCAACAGGCGCTACAGCTGAAGAACCTCCAGGAGATGTTGACGTTTCGGAAGGAGCTTTACAATGACATTAAGCAGAAGAGATCTGTCAACTGATGGACAGAGTGTATTTATGATCACCTACACAATCCAATGTAGACATTGTGTTTATTTGTGAATTCCATATTTACATCTCGACAATTTTAACAATAATGTTTTTTTCTTGTATGATTAAGTAATTTATTTGTATCCTCAAATAAACAAATGCAAATAGCAACTATGAAAACAGCTTAATGAGCAAATCCGATACGCTATGAATGTGTTTTTTATATTCATGATTAAGTAATTTAACGGACACCATATGTGACAGATGGATTTTTAGAGCCAAGTCATTCAGGAGCAGGCAGGGGTTCTGCGCCTTGCTCAGCTACTGCCTGCAGGTAAACCGCATACAATGGGATTCAAACCCTGACTCTTTTGCCTGGGATTCAAACCCCCAACCATGATTATCATTGATAATGTTTTCAATGCCTCCATCTGTACACTATTGAATCAAAATGTTTGCTTCTTAATATGTATTAATATGACATTGTACTATTTTCTTCATTGTTACAAATAATAATAAACAAGAATGGGAAAGCTACTTTACTAGCTATTTCACCTTCTGCCTATCGTACAGCCCTGTGGTATATTTAAGTATGTATAAATACAATGTAATCATACAAATACATTGCTCTGGTACGTGACGGGCGCTCTTTCAAATGGGGGGGGGGTCAGTTGGTGTTGTGTGGCATGGCACTCAATAGAGGGTTATTTTTAGCTCAAACTGTGATCCCCTTTATCTGGCCCTATAGCAATTGTGTTAGAGAGTAGGATTGTGTTACTGCTTTCTTTCAGCTCATCCGAACAGCACCACACAGACTCCCTGAGCGAAACAGACCCTGTCAATGGGAAATTACAAATCCAGACCAACCCAGACATGCACAGGTAATGTCTCTCACTCTATCTCCACCATGTTGTGTGTGTGTGTGTGTGTGTGTGTGTGTGTGTGTGTGTGTGTGTGTGTGTGTGTGTGTGTGTGTGTGTGTGTGTCTAAGGAGGTGACGTACTTCAAGGTTTCAGAAAGATGTAGCAATGGCTAATACATTAACTTTCCATACAATTTGTTGTATTCTTGGCATGAAGATGAGTGGAAGAAAAAGGTGAGCGAGTCCTACACAGTGATCGTGGAGAAGCTGGAGGATGACTGGCACATCAAGGACGCTGAGCTGGTGGAGCTCAAATTCGCCTTTGGGTGAGCATAGCATGATTAGCGTTTTCGAAAGGGGGCAATCTATAGCCTAGCTATCTAATACAAACATGTTCAAGGAATTAGTATTTTTGGGATAGTTTGTCTACTGCAAATATCATCATAATTGATATACAGTTGCAAGGCCTGTATGTCTGTCTCTGTGTGGTAGCTCTGAGGAGGCGTTCCAGAAGGTGAACGTGAGCTACAGAACAGAGGAAGGCCTCTCACTGTTGCATCTGTGCTGCGTGTGTGGAGGTATGCTCTCTTAGCGGATGTCTATTTATAGCTCCTCGCCAAGACATTACACCGGAGAGACTACTTCTTCTATAGGGCTTCTTTTCACCACACTCGATGTAACATCCTTGTTGATACCGATTTTAGGTTATCGACCTACTCATGTTGAATTAAGAGTAGTTGTAATGTCAATATAACCTTTTCACAGAGGGGTAACTGTAGGACAAGCAGAAGCATGGATCTGTTTACTCTAATGTACCAGGGCATGGGTATGACACTACACTACACTAGGGAAGGTAACACACACTGACCATCACTAGTGCTTTGACACTAGCCTATCAATCCAATGTTAATGTTGGGGGCTTCTCATGTGTTTGCCCTGCTATGAAAGCTATGTGAAAAGGGTCTGTGATGGGTTAGCCTCCCTAGTTTATTCTATAACCATGCCCGGTTAGATATAAATATCAGACCCGTACTTTTTTGACATCGACATCTGTGTGTTAAATATGATGACGCCTTGGAAAAAGGTATATTACACCCTTCTCATTAGCACCAATAGTACTCTTTTTGTTATTTTTACAGTCCCCTGTTTACAGTCTATTCCAAAGTCTATAGGCCAATACGGTCTACAAGATCTCATGTGAGATTAATATGTGCAGGATCCTCATTCCTACTATTCAATACAGCATACTAATACACTACATGCAACATACTCACACACACACACACACACACACACACACACACACACACACACACACACACACACACACACACACACGTGTATGTTTGTGTCCAGGGAGCAAGGCTCACATTCGCACCCTGATGCTGAAAGGCCTGCGTCCGTCCAGACTCACTAGGAATGGATTCACGGCCCTCCACCTCGCCGCATATAAGGTAGAACCCCATAGATCTACTCTTCTTAGATTACTTTTGTTTCTACTAGGTTCTATCCGTCAGAGCTTCACCCATATGTTATCCGCCCATGCAAGCCGATGGGAGCGGTGTGTCATCGGATTACTGCTTAGCCCAAGTTAACCACATGGTGGAGTACAAGACACACAAACACCAGCTGTTACTCAAGTGCATTGAGTATTTCATGTGTTTGCTGAGAGTGGTGACTGAAGGTTTTCCATCAGAGTGTGGTATATACTCCTTCAATGAATAATAAAGGAAACATGTCTTTGACTGAAGAGAGAAGGTGATTTGCAGATGTAGTGGTAAGAGTTAACACATAACAGGGGGCTTGGAAGGGCTTTGGCCCCTTCCCCGGAACAGGAAACAAGTTACAAGTTTTATCAATTTTGTCTGCTTGTCGCCAAAGGATAGTGCAGAGCTGGTGACGGCGTTGCTCCACGGGGGGTCTGATGTCCAGCAGGTGGGCTACGGCGCCCTTACGGCCCTCCACATCGCCACGGTAGCAGGGCACCACGAGGTAAAAGAACAACAACACCACCTGCTGTGTTCTTCCGTTGTGTTCGTGAGGGTCCAGCGACACTTTTAGTAAACTGGTGTCTTCAATTTGAATCTTTGTTTCAGACAGTGGATATTTTACTACAGCATGGAGCTAATGTCAACGTACAGGACGCTGTCTTCTTCACCCCCCTGCACATCGCCGCCTACTACGGCCACGAGCAGGTCATAACCGGACACGCTCCACACACTCGCTTCCAACTGCCAGGATCGGGAGGAAAATATCCAAAAGTCGACCCCAGACGTTCATACTTTTGAGAAGCTTATGAGAATTGTTTACAATAAAGGGAAATAAATAACAGTTACATTTAGTGATGGAACAATTTGAATGAGGATAGAATTATTAATATCAACCAGAAATTATTGTTATGCTTCCATATATTCATGATTTACAATAAAAATGAGTCAGAGAACTTTGTCGTCATCCATCCATCCATCCACCCTTTTTGTGCCCCTCCACCCTGGAGCAGGTGGCTAGGCTGCTCTTGAAGTTTGGGGCGGACCCCAACGTGAGTGGGGAGGTGGGTGACCGACCCCTACACCTGGCTGCAGCCAAAGGCTTCCCGGGCCTGGTCCAACTGCTGATGGGGGAGGGCTGCAAGACAGACGGTGAGTCCTGGGCCCAGTCCCGTTTCTCTCCCCTTAACAGGAACACTTGCTTTGAGTGCCCTTAGCTGCAAGTCAGCTCCTGAGCTGGCTAGCGTTCAAGGGTTGATTTTAAGAGAAAAACAGCCCTCCCCCTTGCTTCCTTAAGTATTGGGGCACCAAAATCTAGGATTAGATTCTAGGATAGGTGAACATAGTTAATGTGTGTTTTACACCCTAGACTTAATAGATTTATAAATCAATGTATTGGTAGAACAATTACAGCACCTATGGTAAGTATCTTGTTCCTATGCGTGTTCCTAGTGAACGTTCTGGATAACGAAGACCACGTGCCGCTTCACCTGTGCTCCCGCTTCGGCCACCATGAGATCGTGCGGTTCCTACTGACGGGCCACGGTGAAGCCCAGCCGCACTCCGTCAACATCTACGGAGATACGCCGCTGCACCTGTAAATGACCCCAGCACTGCCTCCACTACTGCACACACACGCTGTCCATCAGGCTGACTGGTGAATGATAGGAGGCGGGTGTGTGTTATGATGGTAATGGCGGCAGGGCGGCAGTAGCTCAAGGAGGTAGGCCAGGTTTGACTGCTAACCGGAAGGTTGCTAGTTCGATTCCCTGGCTCCTCCTCGAGCGTTGTGGTGTCCCTGAACGAGAAAGCCTAACCCTGACTGCTCCTGATGAGCTGGGGTGTCGCCCTGTGTGGTTGACTCCGAGGTCGGTGTGTGAATGTGTGACTGAATGGTTGTAAGTCGCTTTGGATACAAGCGTCCCCAAAGTCCCCTAAATGTAAATGTGAATGATGGTTGTGTTTCAACAGAGCCTGCTACAATGGGAAGTTTGAGGTGGTGAAGGAGATAATTCATCTTTCTGGAACAGAGAGTCTGATAAAGGAAAACATCTTCAGTGAAACGGCATTCCACAGGTATACTAGTCATCTGCTTTCAAGTTGTTCATGTCAGTAAACAGTATATTATCCATGTTTTCCTCTCCGAGATGTCAAGTCATGAGAATGTGTGCGTGATGTTGACAGTGCGTGCACCTATGGTAGAAACCTGGACATGGTCAAGTTCCTCTTGACCCAAAGCCCCATGAGCATCAACCATCAAGGCAGAGATGGACACACGGGTACGCCTTCATCTTACAGTTTCACAATAATAGGCCGGATCTTCTATCATGGGCCGGATTCTTCTAGTGGCTAGGGTGTTTGACTCTCAGCCAATCTCAGCCACACAACTCGATCCGCTCAGTCTGTGCTGACCTGTCTCTGTCTGCCGAACTCCTGTTCAGCCCTGCACAGCGCCTGCTTCCACGGCCACATCCGTGTGGTGCAGTTCCTGTTGGACAGCGGGGCGGACATGAACCTGGTGGCCTGCGACCCCACCCGCTCCAGCGGGGAGAAGGAGGAGCAGACCTGTCTGATGTGGGCCTATGAGAAAGGTCTGCCGGTACAATGACCTACGGTTGGGACTGGCCTATCGGGGGGGGGGGGGGGGGGGGGGGGGGGTGGGGGCAGCTTTGTCACTGCTGTGTGCTTTGTTTTGTATTTTTTTTGTGGCAGGTCACGATGCCATTGTGACCCTACTGAAACATTACAAGCGCCCGGACGATTCCCCGTGTAATGAGTACTCCCAGCCAGGAGGGGGTGAGTGGCCTGGAAGCTAGCGGTGGGATTGAAGGGACGGTGTTCAATCACGTTGTGTCTTTAATCACGTGTCTTTTTCCTTCAGATGGCTCCTACGTGTCCGTCCCGTCCCCTCTGGGGAAGATCAAGAGCATGACCAAAGGTACGGACTCCTGAGCAGCTAACAGGACACACCGTGCGCTGACCTTATTCGGTTGCTATGGGGACTTTTTGGGCCAAAAAGCCTTAAAATAGAATACTTATACTCTTACTACTTTTTTACTTTACTTTTTTACTACTACTTTAAAATACAAAAAACGCAGATGATCCTATTTTCTTAGGCCCTAAGAACATGCTAAGAGGATGATTCAAAAGTGTTTTCTCCGTCCTTTCAGAGAAGGCGGATGTTCTCCTGCTCAGGGCCAGTCTGCCCTCTCATTTCCACCTTCAGCTCTCAGATCTGGAGTTCAATGAAATCATTGGTTCAGGTTTCTGTCTTCAATTTATGCAGTATTTCTTTGTCTCTGCTGTCTGGGCAGTGAACAAAAAAAATAGGCTTTTGTCCACAGTCTTACGTCACATCTCTCACCCAGGCTCCTTTGGCAAGGTCTACAGAGGGAAATGCAGGAGCAAAGTCGTCGCCATCAAACGGTATTTTGGGACAGGACGCACATTTGCATCACTTCACTGTCCAGTGGATTGTAATATTGTAATGAGTGTATTATTACAGTAGCCAGTCTACACAGGGTTGGTTTAAACCTTCATAGACACTTTGCTACGGTTCACTTCTGCTGAGCGAGTTTGTGTTCGAAACATAAATGCCATCCAACTTAAGATATGAATCTATACTCTGACTTGTAGGTTTACATTTAGGGCATTTAGCAGACGCTTTTATCCAAAGCCATTTACAATAACTAAACTTGGCATAAGAAAGTGAAATATATCGCAGTCAGTTCAGTAAGGATGGTTCATAGTACCAAGTGCAACGCACCGCTCATCTCAGCGACGTTAAACTGACCCCTCTCCCTCAGCTACCGGGCCAACACCTACTGCTCCAAGTCGGACGTGGACATGTTCTGCCGCGAGGTGTCCATCCTCTGCCGGCTCAACCACCCGTGCGTCATCCAGTTTGTGGGGGCGTGCCTCGACGACCCCAGCCAGTTCGCCATCGTCACCCAGTACGTGTCAGGGGGATCCCTGTTCTCCCTCCTCCACGAGCAGAAGAGGTGAGGAAAAACTACCGGGGAGGGCAGGTCCTTGACTGACCTGTTTTTTTTACAGCAGACGGGGGTGGAGAGTTACTGACCCGATTCAGTCAGTCTTAGTTTATACGTCGCTATTTTCTGTGCAAAACGTGCAATGTCAATGTGGAGAGGGAAATGACACAAAGTCAAGAAATAACAGTAAATCATCGCCATCGTCGTCATTGTGTTATCACAGGGATACTGTTGAGAGGATTCAACAACACACATGAATTATGAGAAAGCAAAGCCAAGCTTGTGCTGCACCGACAGAATGTTCCAGAGGGGGCGACTAGGGACACTAAATGCTGTTTCCCTGTAGGTCCTGGTCCTCACCAGAATGACCGGCAGGTCATTATTGACCTGTGTATGTGCCGGGAATATCCGAACACATAATAACACGGATGCATTTCAATTGTTTTACGTGGAACTATACGACAAAGGAAGTGACTGTTCATAATGGATTCTACAGTAATGGCAGCCATGGAGCTGTAATTGAGCAATCAGTCCGGGGAAGCAGTACCTTTGGATCTCACAGGCGTCTGTTTACACAACATAGCGACACATGTCTCCAGCTCTAATTACTGTCCTTCTCCGTAGCGCCTCTCCCTCCCTCTCTCACGCACACACACACATACACACACACACACACACGCACACATACGCACACACACACACACACACACACATACGCACACATATGCACACACACACACGCACACACACACACACACACACACACACACACACAC
>JAOPUD010000019.1:14822621-14833436 GCA_027122715.1 Trisopterus minutus
CGGGGAATGGGTTAACCTAGTGATTGTTAGTGCTTGGCACTTGGTTCTATGAACATCCTTACTGTACCGACAGCGATAAATTGTTTCACTTTCTTATGACAAAGTGTGCTTATTGTCAGTCGTTTTGGATAAAAGGGTCTCCTAAATGCCCTAAATATAAATCATATATATATGTATCATATATATATAATATAATATATATCATTGTCCTCAGTGAGCAGCGGCGTGCGTCTGGAGGTCTGTCCTTGGAGGAGCTGCGGAGGAACATGCAGTTTGCACCCATCGACCGCAACGGTCTGTATTGTGTTCGCTCCGTTGTTGTGATCTACGTATCATCTGCTGTTGCGTCTGCATATCATCTGTTTTTATATCTACATATCATGTTATTATAATGGTTGGTAACAGGAGAACAGAGCTCATTTCTTTAACAAAAAGTGTTTTGTACTGGTCTAATGAAAGAAACGTGGCTTTCAGGAATCATTTCCCTTTTATTATATCCTCTTGATGGCACTTGAAGTCTATAGCCATAGAATTTTAAACACAGACGCAGCGTTGGCCTTTGGATCATACTGCAACATGACAACAAGACTGGCCTGTTTACATTTAGTTAACATTTCTCAACTGAATTCAATTAGTGTTTTTTATTCAAGGGTTCATAATCTGAGTGGAATATATTTTATATGAGAAATATATGATCGAATGAGAACATAAAAACAAGGGAGCTCCTCTCATCCTTTGAGTTGCATGGCTGCTGGCTTCTGTAAGTATTGTGCTACTAAGATTTCTGCCCTAGGCCTATCTATCCCCGGATCTATTCAATGTGCGAAAAGGGCTGCAAGTAAAAGTAGCTGCATGTGTGAAAAGTCAAAATGACCCACAGTGCCTGAAAGTTTTTCCCATTAATTTACCAGGAATAAGGTGTCCAAGGGTTCTTTAGTTAATATAACGGCGTGTTCGAGATGCCCCGCACACCACCCACACCAGTTGCTCTTGTGATGTAATTTCCTGGCTTGTAGCACATAGCAACACAACTTTACATTGTACTGAACGCACAGCATGACCGTGCAATGCATAAATTGGTGACCGGATTACAGCAATGTAATCAAGTGTGTAAGAGCATTTGAAATTGCCATTCAATTTACTAACGTGGTACAAATACAAAGAGAATAGATCTTATTATTGACGCAGCCGTCTTTGTGTCGTGCGGTCAGCCCTCACCGAACTCGGTCGACTCAGAATCCCGAGTGGGACCGACCGAAAGGGGGGGCGTGCCTCGGTGAAAAGCCGCAAGAAAGTTGGGAGATTTCCCGCTTTGCAACTCGTGCGGGCGGTGTACAAGGCATTCGGAGCACACCAGAAGACCTCCGTGTGGTGACCCTGGTGTTTGTTCCTGGTCCCCAGGTTACGTGTCGGATCCCATGAGCACCATGAGGTTCCACTCGTCCTGTAGCAGCAGTGGCAGTTTCGAAGACAGCAACTAACACGGCAAGCAGGGTCACGGCCAATACTTTAACGTAGATATACTGTGTCGTTTTATTACCGATACTGTTGGTAAGACTGTTATAAAGGGATTTGATGACCTTTTGCCGTGAATGTTTTTTACATTAAGTTTTACATTACAAATATCCTTAATGATGTATCCACAAAAATATGATTTTTTTTAAATACTTTCTTGGGGATTTCATGTCAATATTTCTTCATTAAAGTTTATTGCGTGTTAGTGTTTACTGTTTGAGATTAATAGAATCAGAATAAAATTCTGCCTCTTTTGTACAGAAGTAAAACTTTAAGACCTTGATGAAATCACATTTTTTATTATTTATCATAGAGATTACATTTTTGACTTACATTGTCCACAATAATCACACCAATAGAAAATCATTGATATAACCGGAAACAAACAGAGAAAGAGGTAGTTTAAGCAGCAGTTATGACACAAATCAGTGCCTTAGTAAAACATGTCATATGTTACATAGCTACAGTAATTATGCATGTGTAATACTAGTGTGCCTTTTTAATTTACAATGTTTGTGACTCTCCCTACTAGCTCTATTTGTTACGGATGAATTACATATCTCATCAGGATATCAATATAGTTAACCAAAGAATTGATTTAAATATCAACTGACTCAACACACAGGCTTTGTCGCTAAACTTTGTGCATAAGAGATGCAACACGATACAGCGAGAGGCACTGGGAAATACTGCTTCTAGCAGCCAACAGAGTTGTTGAAAGTGTTCGGTCCAAAGCAAACTGCGGGAGTCGTAACAATGATCAATTATTCAATGATTTGTGGGGCCTGAGTAGGAAGCGTATCTCTTTACAGGGGATAGCAGGAGTGTGCGTGTGTGTGTGTGTGGGGGGGGGGGACTATCGGATACCACTCACAAGCTTTGCCATATTGTTTGTTCAGGACAATAAGAGAAGACATGAGCTGTGCAACAATCACAACTCATTATCAAGCTTCTTTTGTCGCCTACTGATGGATCAAGACCGTTTGAGTTTTAATTATAAACAAACATACCAAGTGTCCTTTCAGGGCTTCCTTCGTCCTTTATAAATATTATATTTTTGGTAATTCGACCAAATCAAGTTGAGTACAAAAATATCTGCTACATTGGGGTCCTTAGGAGTCCAATTTTTCCCTTTGCTGTGCAAAAGGAACGCACAATATCTTTAAATCAAATAAAAAAAAATGCAATGCATGCAAGTGCCGTATCAATAGCCACTTCCTGTCTGTGTTGTAAACTGGGGGTATGAACTGCGACCAAACAGCGAGGTCTCTTCCACTCTGTAGGTGCTCAACTGGTCCTTAGTAACAGTGGGTTTGAAATCCTCAATCAACTGAACCTCTTTGTTCTCGCTGCTCAAACTACCGCTTCTTTCCGATGGTTTCAATTGGACCTCAGGTTTATTTGGGCCGCCCTCGTCTGCGCCGTTATCGGACGTGGAGGAAGACGTGAGATCAGTTACGGCTATAAGATCAGTTACGGATGTGACTTCCGTGTTGTCTGCCTCTTTGCTTTCCATTGTTTCTTTGGTGTTGTCACGTTGTGCCTCTGGCTGGTTAGCCGTCGGATCAGAAGGCCCTCCTGGACTCTGGAGGGCCTCTGCGTCAGTGTGGTCAGGCGAAGGTACATCTCTTATCTCCACTACTGTTGTTTGGTTCTCCTCTACCTCAGATTCATCTTTCACTTCCTCCTTCTCTTGTGGGAGCTCAGAGCCAGGCTCAGTGGTGCTCTCAGGTTGGACAGACTCTACGTTATTGTTTTCTCCAATGTCTTCCGTCTCCATTTTGGAACCGTCACGGTTTTGAATGTTCCCTTTGGTAGAGGCATCTTTATCTCTGTCTCCTTCCGATGAGCCAGTGTTGTCTTTGTGCTTCCCTGAAGTGCTCCCTCCCTTGACGTCCGTCCGGCTGGACTCTTTGGTACTCTGGTCTGCCTCTGAAGTGGGTTCTGCCGTTGTCACTTCAGCCTGCGCCTTCAACTGCTGTTCATTTTCAACAGTTTCCCTCTCCTCCTGGCCTTCGGATGGATTGCTTCTCAGGTCCGACCGTGCAAGTTCAACTTTGGTATTGTCTGGAGAGTTATTGCTGTTATTTAACAAGGGTTCTCTCTCCTTCTCGTCCTTCTCAATATTTTCCTCATTCCTCTCGGAGCTAGTCATGTTTTGAGGCGGGCTTGCTGATTGCAATAGCCCGTAGTCAGACGCGCCGGCGCTGGCATTCGATGGTAACTCTTTCATGTCATCTAGAGATTCGACATATGTCTCAAAGTACTTTGAAGTTTGATGTAACGTCACCCAGTCTGTTACAAGATTGTCCCTGTTGTCTTTACTCTCCAAGACATCTGCAGTCACAGATTCTTTCTCGTTTGTTTCATTGACCTCCAGAAGGCCAGGATCGTTTCCCGACTCTCTGCTCTGTGTTGCCTGATGGACAGTAGACTGGGCTATTTCTGCTTCTGGTTTGAACACCACACTTTCCGCTTCCTCCGAAGGTTTGCTTCCTTCTTCTGTGTCTGCACTGTGTTCCCCGCTGACAGCAGTGGGCTCAACAGCGACAACAGAGTTACGATCAGTGTCTGGGTGTTTGTCGTCGGTATTCAGAACAGAGTCAGTGATGGATTCTACCTTTTCTACGTTGTCTGATGTATCCACTGTAGGTTCTGAAGATTGAGCGTGTCCCTCGAGTGAATCAACTATTACGCCGTGATTCTGGTCATGCTCCTCTGTTGTGTTCTTTTCGGAACCCTTGCCGTGATTTTCATCTGGGCTTTCATCTTCTATAACTATGTCTTTTTTGTCAGGAGGTTCCTTGGCTTCCTCGGATACGGCAGCTTCTAAGATTTTGGAAGCATTCTCAACTGGTTCTTCCTCCAGTTTAGCTTCTTTTGGATCTACTCTAGGACCCTGATCAACATTGTCTTTTTCTTCATGGTCATGATTGCGATGCTCCTCCTTCTTCTTCTCTTCATTTGGTTCCTCTGAATGCTTAAGATCTATCTTTTCTCCTACCACAACGTCTTTGGCTTGATTTCCTTCATTGCCCTGGTCTTCATTGTTCCCCTTTGTTTCAGACGATGTCCCCTGTTCTGCTTCTCCTGCATTTTCCACGTCGACTTTACCTTCTTCATGATCGCCATCCGACATGTGGCCTTTGAGTTCTTCATCCTCGTCCTCCGGTTGAATCCCTATCGCCTTGCCTGCTTTGAGAGTGTCCCCAACATTTTCTGCTTCAACATTGCTTTCATCTGATGTCTTTTCAGTCACTGGTTCTTGATCCACAGTTGTTTTGGCCAGGTCCTCAGCAGTCTCCGAAGCTTGTTTCTGAGATTCATTCTCTTCTACTTGTTCTGCCTGTTTTACAGCTCGGTCTTCAGTAGACTGAGAACTTTCTTTGGTATCTATGCTGCTTTCAATTTCCGCCACCTGTTTGTCTGATCCCTCTACATCAACTTTAGTTGGACTGTTTTTGTCTCCTGTATCCTCAATGTCTTTCTCTGGCTTTTCCTCTTCTTGCACATTCTCTTCATCTGCAACTTCACTAGCTTTGTCATATGTTACTTCTAATGTTTCTTTTGCTTCAGCCTTTTGACCATCTTCGGTCTGCTCTGTTGCTTCCATGGCTTCATCTTTCTGCGTTGTTTCCTCCTCTGTTTTACATTCTTCCTCCTTCTCCTCCTCCTCCTTGTAATTTCCGGTGTGTTCGTTGGCCTTCAAATCACTCCCCACTGTAGCTTCCACCTGCCCTGCCTCACTCTTTTCTACATTATTGTCCTTTTCTTCCTCCTGCTTTTCTGCATTGTCATTTTCAACGTTGTTCTGAGGTACAGACGTCAGACTTCCGCCCTCCCCGCCTGTATCATGCGCCATCTCCTCTCCACTCTTTCCGGCCTCTTCATGTGAAGCACTCTCCTCATGTAAATCCTCCGCAGGCTCGTCATGGTCTATTTTAGTCCCACTTGTTTCCACTGCTGCTGCTGTCTGTTCGGCTTGAAGCGCCGCGGCGGCGAATCCACTCAGCTCTGATGAGCTACTTGAACCCTCCAACGGGACTGGGGTCCCTGCCGTCTCCAGGGCGGCCTCACCTGCACCCTGTTTTCCCCTGCCGCTCACAGTTGTCTCTCCGCAGCCGACGTCCGCCGGCTCATCCGAGGGCTGGGTGTCGGTGTCCATCGTTTCACTTGTAGCCGCCGTCGCCGGCTCCTCCGGGGGCTGGGTGCTGGGGTCCACAGTTTCACTTGCAGCCTCAGTCCGCCGCTCCTCCAGGTCGCGGGGCAGAACGGTTTCAGCATCTTTCTTTTCCTCGGGTTCTGACGCTGGTGATTCCTCATTGGCCTCATTGTTTTTGGCCTCTGGTTGACTGTCGGCCTCCACGCCATCCTCCTCTTGCACCTCCTCCGCCTCCTCCTCCTTCACCTCCTCCTTCACCTCCTCCTTCACCTCCTCCACTACCTCCTTCACCTCCTCCTTCACCTCCTCCACCACCTCCTCCACCACCTCCTTCACCTCCTCCACCACCTCCTTCACCTCCTCCACTACCTCCTTCACCTCCTCCTTCACCTCCTCCACTACTTCCTTCACCTCCTCCACTACCTCCTTCACCTCCTCCACTACTTCCTTCACCTCCTCCACTACTTCTTTCACCTCCTCCACCTCCTCCTTCACCTCCTCCACTACTTCTTTCACCTCCTCCACCTCCTCCTTCACCTCCTCCACTACCTCCTTCACCTCCTCCACCTCCACCTCCTCCTCCTTCACCTTCTCCACCTCCTCCTTCACCTCCTCCTTCACCTCCTCCACTACCTCCTTCACCTCCTCCTTCACCTCCTCCACTACCTCCTTCACCTCCTCCACTACTTCCTTCACCTCCTCCACTACCTCCTTCACCTCTTCCACTACTTCCTTCACCTCCTCCACCTCCACCTCCTCCTCCTTCACCTTCTCCACCTCCTCCTTCACCTCCTCCACTACCTCCTTCACCTCCTCTACCTCTTTCACTACCTCCTTCACCTCCTCCACTACCTCCTTCACCTCCTCCACCTCTTCCACTACCTCCTTCACCTCCTCCACCTCCTCCTCCTGCTCCTTCCTCCGGTCGTCCTCTGCAGCCTCTGGGTCCCCGGGCTTCGCCGGTTCATCCTCTTGAGACGTCGCTTCCTGGTTCTCCTCCTCCTCTACCGTCTCCTCAGGCTCCTGGGGTGGAGATGCATCCACGTCGTCCTTCTCCTCTGAGTCCTCTTTCTCTGTCTCTATCGTTTCCTCGACACGATCTGTCTCCGACGCAGGCGTCTCCTCTTCTGCGACTGCTTCGTCCTTCTCATCGCCAGCTTCGTCGGTTTGCTTTGCTTTGAGTTCTTCCTGGTCGTCCTGCTGCTCGACTGTCTCCTCTTCTCCAACCTCTGCGGCGTCAACAAGGCTTGCCTCACATTTGTTCTCCTCTGGCTGGGTCGGTTCTTGCGTCTCTGAGGTCTCGCATTCAATAGGAGAAGCATCTAAAAAAACCATGGTGAAAACAATTGTTTGTTATAGAATTGCATAGTATTTAATCTGCAAAATCATTCAAACATCCAGGAACCCAATCCTGCATATAATGGATTTATTCAGGATGTAATTTGAGTAATATATTCAACAGTGGCTTGAGGCATTGCCATTGGTGTAGTTCAGTCAACTGTTACTGTTAACTGTTATGGAGAACGGGATTCAGAAATGTACCTGTATTGTTTTGCTGGTTGTTTTTACCAGGGGACTCCTCGTCTTCCTCTGTGGTGGTGTCACTAAGTTCTGGTTCAGAGTGGCACTGGCCCTCCGTTAAAATGGCCTCGGCTAGCTTCTCTTGAACAGACTTGGCTGGAGTTAACCGGGGAGAGAACAACACCGCGTGTGCAACACAATGATTCCAATGACATTCTGCACAGCATTCACAAAGGGAAACGAAAATCACATATGGATAATTTTTATTCAATATCGATACATGCAAACAAAATAAAATACAAACACTCAAAGACATGCAAAAGAAGAATAACATGCAGCAAAAAATGTAAAATACACAAAATACAAGCTTCATTCTATAGCACACAACACAGTGACAAGATGAACTTCATATGCTCTAGATGAAATTAATATCTAAATCCTGAAATAAGAGGCCTTGTTTGGTCTTGTAGTTCTACACCTACTAACATAGGTTTGGTTTCCAAAACAAGATAGTGTTACAGTTGTGTGGGGAGGTGATTGGAATCTAAAATATGTTTTGCATTAAGTTATCAAGATATTGATTCAGAGAGCACAATTACAACATGACACCAGAAAGCAAACAGACAGGCACAGTGTAATATAAGTGGGAAATGTATGGGCACACAGAGCAGCATAACAGAACAAGCAGTTGAACGCCAAACACAGAAATAAAACAAAGGAAGCTCAATGTCAAGTGTTTTTCCACTAGGGGTGGGAAGATTAATCGATTCTTCGATGCATCGTGATTCTCTCTAAAATAATTCTGTCTTGATGCAGAAAAGATTTTAATTAAATTTGTTTGACTGCTGCAGAACTCCTTTCTGCCTGCTGGTTCTCTGTGCAAATAACCGACTTTATCAAAAATAAAATATATAAGGTAATTCATCTGGTTTGAAAATCCCGCATGGAAATGTACATTAAATAAAAAGTTTAATCGAGATGCATCGAGATGCACCGATAATTGTTTTAGAACCTCTGAATCGAAATCGAATCGAATCGTGAGGTGCCAAGAGATTCCCACCCCTATTTTCCACTATTAATATCAGAATCCCATCAACACGAGACACATACCAGATTCATCAAACAATACTCTTCTTTTTTGTTGCGGCGTTGAGGGGTGGTTAGGGGTAATAGTGGAAAAAGCCGACACTGCAATCCAACCAGGTTCACCACAAGGCCACAAGGACTAGGCAGGCGGAACAGAGTCCTTAGGACCTGCGGCGCACTCACCTCTCTCCGTCTCCGCCGGTACACCTTCCCCTTCCCCGGCTTCTGCTGCCGAAGCGGGGGTGGTGGAGGTGTCCTCGTGTCCCTTACCCTCACCCCCGGGGGGGACGCTGGACTCCAACTCCTCCGACCCCGTCTCACCCGTCTCCCCCCCCGGGCCGCCGTGGTCCTCCACGTCCTGGGCCGCGGCGGGGGCTGCCGGTGGATCGGGTGGGGGCGATGGCGGCGGCGGTGGCGGGGACGATGACGGACCGGCGACCTCGGTGTCGGGGGTATCCGCTTCGGGCGGGGGGTCTCCGGCTGCGGGTTCGACGGCGGGGGGTTGTTCTCGGCGGGGCTCCGGAGGGTCTGCGTCCTGAGACTCGCCTGCGTGCTGGTGGTCCTCTTTGGGGTCTTCGTCCTCGCTCAGTCGCTCACTGCTGGAGGACCCGGAGCCTGAGCGGGACCGCCTGTCCTCTGGAGACGGGGAAGTGGTGTGAGGGAGATATTTATTATTACCTGCGTTTTGTGTTGTGAACTCATTATTCTGTAGAAAACCAATTGTGTGAAAAGCCACTGGCTTTCCTTGTGAGCTACATCTCCTTGAGGTACAAAGTTGAGCATTTTATTCAGAACTCGTACCCATTCGCTCTTTAACTAAGAGCTACTTCAACCTTCTTAACATTTTGAAAATTCCTTGCGCGTTGAGTAGCACATACGTTAAATACACTTTCCTCAACGTAAAAAAAAAACAGTAAGCTATGGAGTAAGCAGCGGTAGCTGACTATTGTTTTGTCATACTTTGCTCACCATCTCCATCATCGTCGTCGTCTTCACTGTCAGAGGCATACTTCTCCTTCCTCTGCTGTTCCGTGTCACTGGAGCGAGACGGAGCCTGGATCTGTTTCGCCTTGGAGTTCTCGTCTGCCTCGTCGTCTGCTTCAAAATCCTCCTCGTAATCTGAACATACAAACGTGCGCTCCGTTTTTAGAAATGATGTTGGCGGGGAAAGATTTGAAGATTGTATTTCATTAAAAAGCTCTTTTGCCTAATTGTCAGATTGCGGTTGATTCGTTCAATCCCTTCCATTCGTCTTACCGTCTCTGGGTTTGTCCTCATGTGTGATCTCCTCCTTGATGTCCGTCTCCATGTCTTGCGGCTGAGGTGTCCCTGGTTCCGCGGTGGAGGCAGCCCTCTCCTTCCTGTCCTCCTCCACCTCCTCCGTCTCCTTCTCCTCTGCGGTCTCCTTGTGAGTGTCACTGGGGCTGCTGGTCGTCTCCGTCTCCGTATCGTCCGCCACCCTCTTAGGGGGAGGGGTGGGCTTCTTGTCCAAGCCCATCGCTATGATACACCTGGACAGGTGAACACATGCCGTGATGACGTCTGTGTTCCGGAGAAGGGGGCGTGGCCACAGAGGGGCCTGGGGGGGGTTGTGGGCATGCCCCCCGCGATATGATTGGCCACCCAGAGTGCCACCCCAACTAAAATGGCTTTTAAATAAGTAGCATCAAACTATAATTATTTTGTGACACATATTACATTGTCTGTGCCATCCTGCTGAGGTCAGGATGTTTAAAGGCCTCTTTTATTCCACCCCTACTACATTAGTAGGGTTAGTCTGGACACGACAGTGTTCAGGAGCTAATTCCTTATGATGCCAATACAACGTTCATTGTGGACGATTAATAAAACACACAATTCTGTTGACTGACGGTTATGGTGACAGCTCATGTATTTTGGTGTAATAAGGCTACCTGCACACACAGCTCTGTGAATTGAACCATCTTCTACAGCAGTCTGGATGACTGCAGCTCACCCAATCAGCTTCAGGCGATTTCGCCCAAACTGTAAAATGTGTCAACTCGAGTGAGAAACGTGCGAATGGCCGCGAATCGGCGCGAGTAGAAGCTCCCGTCTTTGCACATTGACTTTTACATGCATTCGTGCATTTCGGCAGTGATTTCACCAGTGACGAGAGGGGGAGTGTGTGAGGGGTGGGGAGTGTGAGGAGCAAGTGGCGGATTGAGTTTTAGTTTTTATCTATTTTGGTAGTTTTTTTTGTTTTTTGTTTTATTTCGGTTGGGTTTGTGTTTGGTTCTGTGTTGTTGCTGTGTACAGGTTTTTCTGTATTTCTTTATTAAGTCTTACTTGTAGCAGGGGGACGCCCCCTCCACCCCGGTGAAGCCAAAGTGTTTGTGGCGGCCGGTCAGCCGGGAGCCCCGGCGGTGTTTGAACTCGCAGCAGGAGCTGATGCGCTCCACCTGCAGCCCGTTCAGGATGAAGGTGAGGCTGAAGGGGAAGCCTCGGTGCCGGCGAGACACAAACTGGAACCCTTCTGAGGAGAGGCAGGGGGACATGGGGGGGGGGGGCGG
>JAOPUD010000019.1:14949515-14961560 GCA_027122715.1 Trisopterus minutus
GGGGGGGGAGTTTCCAAATAAAACAATGGCGTGTTTTCCTTCTCTTTGAGGTTGGTTTTGTTGCCGGGAGCAACGGCCAGCCCCTGCCGGCGCCCTACCTCAACGCCCTGGACGCCGTGCTGATCCCCGTGGTGCACAGCCGGCGCCACCGCAGTGGGGACCACCCCGTGGTCATCGAGTTTGTCTTCTACATCCTGGAGAACATCACCTAGCTCTCCTGATGGCGCGGCGCCGTGCACTGTGGCGTGGCGCGGCGTGTGCCCACGCTCTGGCTGGTGGCGGTGGTTCTAACCCCTCTTGGGTCTTTCCTCAACTTTGACCTCCATCCTTGACCTCTGACCTCCATCCTCCATCTCAAGGCTCTCGCCAATGACATCTTAGCGGCTCGCTGTTGCGCCATTCGCTCGTTGCAAGGCGGGAGACCTGCTCCGTTCGGATCAGAGACAGAAGGCGCCCGACCCGGACCTCTCCGCGGCATCGCTGAGCAGACAATCTGTGCAAAATCGAAGACCTACCGATGGGCCAGAGCAATACTGCACCGCTGCTGCTGCAGCAGGGACTTTAGTCGTCGCATTACATTCACGTTGCATTCATTGTCCCATGTTCAACCCCAATATTTTGAGAATGCCTTCAAAGTGGTGTGCTGGATTCAGCCCCACAACCTTAAACTAAATCAACGAGATAAGCGAATGACACGAAGTAGCATAACTTAGGACTCCGTAGTCGTGCGATGCACTCGGAGAGAATGCCTGTAGACTGTTTTCATATTGGATGCATTTGAATTCTTGATTGCTCATTAAATGCAAAGTGGCCAAACGTAAATGACATCGAATGGGTCATCTCAATGATTGTCACAATTCCACTGACCACTCCTCTGAAGTAGAAGTAAAACAGTAGATGGTAAGCTCGAGAATATAAACATAATTTCTACATGATTTTGTACTGTGATGTCTGGTGTATGAGTTTTTAATCCAACATTTCCCAGGAGGGATTGTGAAAACAAAAAGAATTATAGGCAAAGCTTCGGTAGACACTTTAATCAAGAGGCATCCTTTACAGGACAGACATACATGTATGTATCCTTCATAGTAGTAGACATTAGGCTTTTATTTTGAAAGAATTGTATGGTTTGAGCTTTGGCATTTACTTCCATCATTTTATTTGCCCTTTCCAAGTTAGTGATTAAGGCCTTCAATCTGCAGACTATAGGACCTTGGACAGATTAATAAGACTGTTTGTCAAATATTTTCACTCAACTGAAGGACTTGTTATCTATCCCATTGTCAATACACACACACAATCCTGCCTTTAACTAAATGCCTCATAATACTAAACAAGAAATGATCGTGACACCCAATAGCCTTGTTCTTGACGAAGACCCACCCGGTGGCTCCGCCGCCCGACGGAGAGGGGTGGGAGTGGAGCTACTCTAAAGGATGCTTGCTCTGCAACTCTTCTGATGAGGCCTCTAACAATGCAGAATAGCTTCCTTGTTTACTTCCTACAGGCTCTACATAGTTGGGATGGCAGAGGGGTTTACATTCATGTCAAGTTGAAACCCAACCGGGACGCTGGCCGCTTAAAATCACCAGCAGTAGAAAAAATACAAATGTTCCCTGCAAAGCATTTCAATCCCAAAGATGTACTTGTAAAAGTTTATTCCACACAACAAAAGACTTGCTCTTTTTTCCAGTAAACTGGAATATTAAACTAAAAAGGCATTGGTAATATAAAATGTCATTATTGAAATTGGTTGGATTGGAAAATACATTAACAAACCTTAGAACATTCAAAGCATACCAGTGTAATTAGCTTGTGTGTGGCGAATCTATTTACAATATGCAAGGTCCAAGTTCCATATAAACTGTACAACAATCCATCCACAGGGTGTTAAGGAGGGTTAGCAGTTCGGGTGAGTGGTGCAACGACCGTGGGCTGCGAATTTACATTGGAATGGTGGTGATACTGAACTGTGAAGACATTGGCAACATCAGTGGGGGGGAACGCATCGAAAGACAAAACAAAGAACAGACATTTTCTCATAATCAAAAGTTGTTTTTGTCAATTAAAAAGGCAAGACAAAAAAGCAACGCTAGACAAGAAACACAACCAAAATATTCTTTGGAATCCATGGTGGTTTGTGTGGGCTCACACAGTCATTCATCTTGGCGGTTTCCCTCTAGAGACACCTAGGCCTTCTTCATTTTACTGAGTAGAGAGCTGCCGTTCTCATTTTGAGAAGAGTCGCTTTTGTTGCCAATGGCATGGCCGTTGCTGGTGCCGTTCTCACTGTGCTTGCCGTTGGCGTGGGCGTGGCCACCGTTTAGGCTTCGCTTCAAGTCCTGCTTGGGCAACCGCTTGCCCTTAACGTATGCCTGGATCCAGAAGTTGGAGAAGAGGACGAAGAAGAAGGTGCCGTACACCCAGATGAGGTGAATGACCAGGGGGAACTGGTAGTCGCAGGTGTCCATGAAGTAGTACTGTGTAGCGTGGAGGGAGACCAGCACAAACTGGACCTGTGGCAGCGCAGAACAAAATACACAACCATCCATGACATGAAGTCCACCAAAGAAATCAAACAAAAAAAACTCAAAAAAATCAAAAAAAAAATCAACAAAATTAAAAAGAAAAGTAAAATAATAACATTGTTTGCACTGCACGTACCAGCTGAATGGCGGTCATGTACTTCTTCCACCAGAGGAACTTCTGGAAGCGGGGGCCTGCAGCGGAAAGGCCGTAGTAGAAGTACATGACGATGTGGACGGAGCAGTTGATCATGGCGTGGAAGGAGCCCATTCCACCTGGAAGGATGAGACAACAACAAAGGGTTACCACTATCCCAACACATGCCGCCCCCCCCCCCACATTCAATATACAATGGAGAAGTGCATGAACAGCCATCCTACCTGGGGCATAGACCACTCCCCACCACCAGGTCCAGGGCATGAACGAGTGGTGGAAGATGTGAAGGAACGTGATCTGACCGTCTTTCTTCCTCAGCACAAAGAATATCTGAGCGACACAAAGAGGGTTGAGATTGGAATTGGGAGTTCCTTGACAAAAAAAAAAGGCCTGGCCGTAATTTCATGCCATGACGCCATTGAGACTCCTGGTCTGACTCACCGTGTCCATGAGTTCAATGATTTTGGAGAACCAGAAAAGCCAGGCCACCCTCACCATCTGGTAAAAAGAGAGGACACACTTTAGTATGTCTATTGTTGCTGAAGAGCTTTTTCTGTAGGGGGGGACGGGGGGACGTTGGACGTACCCTTGTCGCTTCAGGACTGTCGGAGGTGTCGACGGGATCACATCGCCAGGTGTATGTGCTCAGCCAGCCAGACATCAGGAACTACAACGGAAACCCTTTGAGTCACTCCATTTAGCGTCACTGAAGAATGGGTGCATTCCAATACAGAATGTTCGGTGACGGCAAGGTCAGAACACACAGCCCGCACCCTGTCATTAACCCTGAGCAGACACTCATTTAAATATATAGGGTTTGCCACATTATTATTATTATTTTCATTGAGGAAGTAAGGGATTCCTCGCGCTTATCCAAAAGTATTTTACAATTAATATGGCTACGGGTCATTCAAGAGCAGCTCGATTTTCTTGCCCAATTAAGACGTTTTAAACTCCTGGGATACTGACCTCGTAGACGATAAATATCGACAGTGCCACAAGTGCAAAGTTGTAAGTGATCATGGCTTCCTTCAGCTGCAGGGGCTTGCGATTCCGCATGATGCGAGGTCCGAGGTACAGTACAAAGAACAGGTAGCACAGCAGGATGGCAGACATCGCCACTGGAGTCTGCATCAGTGGGTACATTGTCATGCGTGGATCTGAAAAAGGAGCAATAAATGATCCGATAAGAATTAGAAACAATTTTCAAGGCAAGTCAATTTATAAAGCACCATTCGAACAACGTCCAAGGTGATTAATAGAGGAAGACATCACAAGTAAAGACATTAAAAAGTGGATCTACCCACCGATTCCACTCAGGAGGTAGTCGTAGATATCCATAGCGTGGGAGCCCATCTCCTGCAGCATCTTAGTGTTCTGGTGTTGGAAGACAATGACCTGTGGCAGGTGAGAGTGTGGATTTTATACGTTGTTTCAGACAAAACAAAAAACCCAAGCAGGGAAACATTTCCGTAAGGCCGTCCCTTATCAACTTGCCATTGAAAAGATAGTTCACTGGTGGATTCAAATGAGAACAGCGTGATTACTCCAGAAGAAAAGGGGTCACCTTTAACGTCTCACGTTAGAGGGATTTTTTTTTCAGCTGATTGCCCAAAATGTAATTAAGGGTACAAATTAACCGAGGGCAGGAAAACTCAACAAAGCTTTCTTACAAAATACCAGGACACAGTGCAGCTCATCAGATATGGCCTGACTCGGGAGGGGTGTAGCTAACTCACCCACAGGGCTGACCCTGCAAGGACACACAGCCTACCCAAAGCAGATGCACATTGGAAACAAACTAACCCTAACCCTAACCCTATCATGGAGCATGTGAAACACCCGATTTACACCAAAACAAACACCTGCACAGATTCTGAAATGACCTTGGAACGATTACAAACTATCTTTTGCGTAGCGTGTGGAGCCAGACAACTCCTTATCTTTCGGAATGCTCACCGAAGCAATGTCAGATTAACTGGGCAAACTGGGCCGACAGCGCATTACATAGGAGATCAGACTTGAAGCCAAACAATACCACTGCAATGTACTGAACAACATTAACCTGCCACAAATCAAAAGCACGCATACTGTCAAGTGATGTTCAACATTGGTTTGCAGAACACAAACTCAGAGACTGATACTCAACACGCCTTGGAATGACCAGACGTGGCATGCAAATTCCTACTAATTGATAAGAGCACATTTTTTGTTTTAACCATATCTCAGGCAGGTGTCATCACAGGAGATACCTCGTTTAAAAAAAATTCCAGGGCCCACCTTCCACAGCTATGTTTTAAATCCAGACGCATACAGAGGCACCTTTGACACCATTACTTCCCATCCACTGGGCTAAAGGTCATGGATATTGTGCAGACCTCTTTTGCCTCAGCAGCAGCACTCATCAATACAGTACATTGGCATGGTGGAGCTGGCGAGAAGACCGCTCTTTATCCACAACCCGGTCCAAACAGAAGACTCCTATACACCTTACGGTTACACCTTACATTTCAAAATGAGCGTCCTTGTGTCTGTGGTGGTGCCGACACACGTCGAGGCTCTACAAAGAAAGAACGTCGATCTTGTTCTCTTTGTACGTTCAAAGTCACTCAATCTCGTTTGAGATCAGTGAACTGTATATTTATTTTTAATCAGTGAAAATATTTGATCTTCAAATGGTATTTTCCAGCCTTGAGTCAGCCAAGTAACGTTCCAGATTCACCATATGACCGATGATTAAAATCTGGCTAATTTACTTTTCGTACTCAAAGTCTTATTGTTGTATTTTGACACAGCCTGTAACACTGTTGCCTGTAACACCTTGACACCTCGGTTGTTCCCAGAACATTTGTACGTTTTCAAACGCCACCCATGGGTTTCTGAGATTTGTGCCATTTTAGATGGCTCCATTCTACAGTGAGAGAATGTGGAGGTCAGAGGGTGCGTCTTGGGACCAGAGAGAATCCATCCCAATGACGATCTCCCAATGCATGAATGAATATGGTGGGCCGTTTAGATCCAGTGTACGGACAGGACCGTAGGAATGGACTGAACACTGTCCCCTCACAGTTCACTGCACAATCCCCCATCTTGTAACCCAAGAACTACCATTCTGTATCTGCAGTTAAGGTCAGTTACAATTGTCCCCATTGTCTGTCATCTAGCCCAGTCTACTAACAGGTTTATATCTGGTCACCAGACTAAAAGTGGCCAACAGGCAGTTTCCTACAAAGTGGTAAACCATTCCCTAATGATAGTCGATAGAAACAGACACATTTGCCCCAGACATTGAATGATATTCAGTTCCACGACAAAGACTGAAGCACAACAGCGGCCAATGTACTTCGGACAAACAATCATCTAAATAACACAACCACCACATCAGAATTTTATAGACAGGGCACTTAACCTATCCCACCCAGAATACTAGAAGCACGTTGATTTGTGCTTTGCTCAAAAGGTTCATAGTATCAAGGGAAATGTCAACAATCTGAGCTGGGCCAACACCTTGCGTACACCCCTATCCGTTGAACTATGGGCTACCATGACAACCACAGAGGGTGGCTGCTTTGACTTCCACTACAACCACAAGGCTGGGTACGGCGAGAAGGGAGGGGGAGGTCATTTGTCATAGGCAGCATTGTCAATGAATCATGGGGACAGAAGAAACGGGATGTAGGGGTTAATAATGAACGATGGTTAAAAGGCAGGGAGACGACAGACCCAGTAATAAATTAATAAATTGATAACCAACAGGGTGCAGCCGTTATCGAACAGACAGTGAAGCAGCTGTTTCCTACAGTTTTTCAAACTGTTCCTCAAAACACAGTGACAGCAATTGTAAATGCTTTGCACTTGTTTCTATTAAAATCTGTACTGTAACCGACAACAGTATATATTTTTTCTCTTCTTCTGACAAATGTACTTAAGTTGCTTTGGATAAAAGCATCCGCTAAATGCCCTCAATCTAAATGGAAATGTAACAGTCCTCATGAACACTACTGCTTCCTGTCGAGCAGAACAGACACAGAGTACAGAGAAGTTGAAAACCACCCAACCTGTGCTGGCAAAGCCGCAGAGTCACATCCAACCCAAAAAAACAGTGCCAGAGGACCACTCAAGTTAGGTTAATTGTATCGAGGAAAATTACGTCAACCCTCCCTTAGGGGATTAGTACACCAAAACAAGCGTACCTCGGTGGGAGTGTGAAGTCTTCCAGGCAAGGTCTCCCAGGTGGCGGAGTCTACCCAGCAGGACAGGGAAGTGCAAAACAAAGCTGCAGCTGAAGACCAGAGCAGCAGCAGCAGCAGCGGACACAGACAGCAGCCAACACAGAAGGGCAGAGAGAAAGAGAGAGAGAGAGAGAGAGAGAGAGACAGAGACAGGGAGAGAGAGAAAGAGAGTGAGAAGGGAAAAAAGTGATCAAGTGTGACTGGTACTGCACTCCTCAGATTCTCCGCCCTCCCTGACTCACACGGCGGATGAATAACTAGCTCACAGAGAAGGAGAGAGAGAGAGAGCGAGAGAGCGAGAGAGTGAGAGCGTACAATGGAAATGGGTGGAGCAACAGAACGAGAGAGCCATGAGAGCAATGTCCCCGATTTAAAAGCCTTAACAAAAAATATGGAAGGTGGAGAACACACAGACACACACACACACCTATTAAGAAAGACCTAAGGAACCTCAACATGAGCTGGCATGTGGGTTTCAGCGTGGGGCAGGCTGATAATATTATTCACACACACGCTGCCGGGATACGGTTACCATGAAGGGGCCATTGTTACAACACTAGCGGCTAGCTACCACGCCAACACCCAGAAAGCAAAGACAACATTTGTTTACAAAGTACAATTGACTCAATATCCCAAGTATTTCCATGTTTCAAAAGCGTTAATTTCCGTGTGGTTGGCAGGGCGGGGGTGGATTTCTACTCCTCAGAGAATTGTTGAGATATTGCGGTTTCCCATCGCTCTCAGTTTTTTGCTGAGGCAAATGCAAACAAATAGATGGACTAAATGCACTTAAATTCAGCTGATTATACACGAGAAGTTGCAATAAAGTTTGTGGACTGCATGACAAATATACTCTTCTTTATTAAGTATAACGCCTACTCTGAAAACTTCAGAGTAGGCGAGCAGATGCATAATGCCAGTAGTAACTACATTAAGCATTATATGGGTCTTTCTGTAGTGGCAGATGAATCATCTTTGATACAGTTTCTATGCAGAACTATAGCAGCTTTTCTAGAAGTGGAACAACTCACTTCCTCTCGCAAAGACACATCCAACATGAGACACTATTACCTAATTTGCTTAACCACGCGCAACACGTGAACCAGTTGCACTTATTTAAATGTTAAAGTAGCCTACTGTTGAACAGAGGCTACTCCAAGGATTTATTCAAAGCATGTATTCAAAGTCCTTTGCTGTAATTACTGGAAACTTCAAACGACGGGTTTCCTACAAACTTCTTCTGTGCCTAAAAAGCTTAAAAGATGCCTTGGGTGAAACAAAGAGGAACACAACGGCCATCTGAGTGATTATCTAATGCCTAGGGGGAACGCGTGCTCTAGTTAACTTAACAAATAGAAGTCAACAGGGATAGTCTTAGATAGGGAATAAGCACCAGGTGTCAACTGTCGTATCTACACTAAGATCGACAACTGAAACGGCTGGTTCCACGAGCCCCCCCCCCCTCTCAGGAGGGGGGGGGGGACATAAGATAATGTGCCCTCATCGCCCCCACGCTCCTCAAGGACACCCAACAAGGCCGGCGAGGGCATGTGTGGTTGTTTATACTGCTAGCCAACGGTCTTCTGCCGTCATAGATTAGGAAATCACACCTCAGCGATTTGTCCTCCACCATTGTCCACACATATGACGCCAAATCCAATGGTTTGGTCAACTGCCGTTGAGGAATGCCAGAATGTAAATATCTATTGAGGAATCATAAGTGGTACTTGGAACAGAGAGTTAACATCTAAGAATGTGAACATTGAGACATTTTAGCCGAGCGCTAAATCGAGGACGATACAAACTCCTCAACAGAGATGGGCCTCAGAGATACAGGCCTGCTTCGAACCAATGTTGCATAGCTTATGTATTAACACCATTAACTTTGCGTTGGGCCTTCCCAGTGCATACACAGGGGAACCGCGCAAACCCAGTCAACTGAACCGATCGGAGATAGTGGCAGTACACACCGTATCCTCACTGAAAACAGGCCAAGGAAATCAAATGTCAGCCACGAGTCGGCGGCAGGACAGAGGAACACAAGCGCCCCGAACTACCAAGGCACATTCCGATCACACAAGCGCCGTGGCTCATCAGATAAAGAGTTATTCATCTCGTGGATCTGTTAGCCTGGGGCGGCAACAAGTGACACGCAGGACGTCTGCTCTCGGTCACTTCAGACAAAAGAAGGCTCACAGGTTGATTTGAAAGTCGACGCCTTGTGGGAACCCACGATATACAAAGGCTACCAGGTATCATCAAACTACTACTACTATTTGTTACAGATAAAAAAGAGTAAACCAAACTCAAACTTGAGTGACCACTTCTGGATCCAAGAGCAACCACACACCCCCCACCCCCACCCCCTCCTCTTCACAACAAATAATGATAGACTCATGTTTGAAAATGTGATACTAGATCTTACACATCCGTATACGACTCCACTGTAATACTACCCAAAAAACCACCGGTTAGACACTGAAACTACAGACAAACATCACAGAGAGGATCTACTAAAAGTTAGACCTCCATTGGAATGTTGATGCATCGGTCCAGGCCCCCTCCCCCTACACCTCTAGGTTTTAATGACAGTAGGGTGGTGTAGGACGGGGTGGGGGAGGATGGGGTGGGGGGTGTTTCAACGGCTACCTGCCACTGTTCACACAAAGCAACCACCACAGAAACCTGAGGAACGTCCCTTTAATCTAAGCCTGTGCACCTTGTCAGCAATGCGACTAATTGCTGCCTGTGAGGAGCGTTTGTTAACAGCCAACTCGGGCCAGCTGTTGGAGGAGTGCACAACACGTCACACCAGAGACTCGGATCCTCTTGTAAGGTGGATCTGGAACAAAGGTTGGAATTCTGTAAGGACTCGCCCACAAATCGCATGACATGTCGTGATGTCAGGACAAGCCGCTAAGCGGTATGAAAAGAATGATAACAAACTCGTAACAGGGAGAGATCGAATGCATTTCAGCCCATGCAAGCATTTGCTGCTAGTCACGTGCACTGTATAGCGGTACCTGGTGCTGGAGTTTTTTTTAGAACTGCAGGGTAGCGGAGCAACGCCTTGTTACCTGTTTCGGATCGGAGGTGTTCTACAGAGGAAGACTCAGGTTGAGACTTTCTGAATGGTACTTTAATAAGTGTGTTTAAGGACGGTGTCAAGTAGGCTACTGCTGGTCGGGTTTGTGTTTGCCAATTACACGCTTACAGATGTGGCCCCTCCAGCCACATGAGTGTCACCCGGATCTGAGCTCGTCTGCCATCGACCCTTCCGTAACGTTAATGCATCAATCGGCGGGAGGAGCTCCTCCGGGAGTCCGCATACAAGCAACAATCCCTTTCTCCTCCTGTCGCTGTTCAGAATCAAAGCCAAAGTTCCTTTCCACCAATTCCTCCTTCACCATGGCTGAGATAACCTCCACTACAAGTCTTTACTTGTTGTGGAAGTAGCAGAGAGTCAGATAACCCGACGCAGTCTGTGAGATTCATTATATCAGAGACTATCCCTGTCAGTTCAATGAATGAATAAAGATTGTAAACACGTCGGAAAAAACAAACATTGATTTTGACAGATGTGCCCAAAGTAACTACTTTCCGACCTTGTTGATGACCAACATTTAGGAAAACATGTAGGCCTACTTTTAATTCAGCCTTGGGTGACCCCGAAGCGTTGTTGCTGGACTGTTTTCAAAACGGGTAGGCTTTTAGATTAAAACAAGCAATGCTGTCTGTGAGTCTATATCAAATCCTACATCTTTATTGTTGTAGTAGGCCTATTCAACCATAAGCAAGGTGACACTGATTAGCTATTGATAACATAGATAGACTGTATAATATGACCGTTAGTGAATTGCATATCATAGTGAGCTCATGAATATTCATGCACAAATGCAAACTGATTGGCTGTGTGTTCTGAGACTCGGCAGCGAACGAAGTGCCGTGTCCAGTGGAATAGCCTACATTGACCTTTATGGTTTCTATTTATTTCGGCGAACGTTTTACTGCCGTGACAGTTACGGTGGAAATTGGCCTTCAGGGCCTTATATACACAACCCCTAATATAACCGGATATTTGCTTTGTTTGATACAGATGATATCTTCATCATCCTTCTTAATATGAGACATAAGCCTTTACATTACCATTATATGAACATAACATATACATCCAAACAGTTATGGACAGAAAATCACGAAGGGTGGCAGTAGCGACAGGATTTAGCTGGACAAGCAGGCCAGTAGCCAGGTCGGTCAAAGAGCATTTAGAAATGTGTGGCCTTCTAGATGGAAAACTCTCCTTGGCACTGCGCTTAACCACGATTCAAGCGTCCCCCAGAGTCAGGTTTTCTATACTACAGTGTTTTGTTGTTTATATAAACGTTTAAATAATTGTCAATTTCTCCAGCCCTCTCTGCCATATCCAACATGCCATACGAAAGCGGAAAAGTCAAACACTCCCAAATTAAATTGACATTCAAGTAAAAAAAAAACCGCCTTCTTCATGATGGCACATATCTAAATAACCGCCAAAGGAATTCAAGTGAGGAGACTTGGCTCCAGTTGTTATTTTTACCAACAACCCCTGGCGGGGGCAGCGCAGCGCCAATAATGAGGCGTAACGACGTCGCTGCGGGAGTCTGCGTCATTATGAATTCCTGACCTTGACAGGATTCTGATGTTACGGCGTTCCACGACATCCTCAACACGCAAACGCATATTTGCGCACCATCGAAAGGCAGATATAATCCAGTCACCTAACGGCCTACATTCTAGTTGGACGTGTTACACGTGAGTTTGGGTACATGGGGCCTGCAGACGCATGTGCTTTTCAGAATAGCCGTTTAACCCGCTTCACCAGACGGTATTATTTAAATATTATGTTAATCAGTCGAGAGGTGGGCTAGGGTAGGACACTATGGAGTCGTTCCCATTTAAAACATGACGTGGTGAGGTTGTAGTGTTTAAAAGTTCACTCCCAAGAATGAAAGCACATTAAGGTCAAGTAGCCTTTGTCTGCAAAGCAGGTGTTCAAGGTGGTATGGTAGAAGGCGAGGAACAGAGAGAGAGAGAGAGAGAGAGAGAGAGAGAGAGAGAGAGAGAGAGAGAGAGAGAGAGAGAGAGAGAGAGA
>JAOPUD010000019.1:14969216-14981569 GCA_027122715.1 Trisopterus minutus
GTGGGGGGGGGATTGGGGGGGGCTCATGCATGGGGTAGGGCAAGATGCTTAAATGTGGCGTATTATACCACCAGGTGTGAGTGTGATTAGCCGTTAGAAGCCGTTCGGACAATCTGCCTCTTCTGAGATCACAAGTGGTGGTATAATATATCACCTTTAAGCCCTAAGCTGCTTCTTATTGGTGGTCTTATGTAGCTCGCCGGCGGTGGGAATGATTGATTGACTTACTGATTCACTCTCCGTGTGTGGATACAAAGTGTGCGTTCACTGTCATTCACTGCCAGTAAATAGGTCGGGTCACGTAGGTGATAGGACACGAAAACACACCTCATTGTTGTCAATCAGGTCATTACTACAGGTTGCATAGTGCATAACCTTTGTTAATAGTTGACACAGTTTCCATTACACTTGAGGCATATTCCATATTTATATCAGGGTTTTGAAGAGGGCTCATTAAACTGGGTTTGTCAGCATATTAAGGGATATGCACAACATGACTTGGGGGAAATGTGTCAGAAACACTTGAAAGTTGTACAATAAACCGCCGAGGCAGTATTTCTGGTGTTAACACGTACATATGTGTGTCATTGTAAATAGCAATTTGGCACTGTATTGACATGATGTATGTCTTTTTCTTGTCCTTTTCTTACATATGTATCTCCCCCTTCTTTCTACAGAAAGCCATGACAGAGAAGATATGCAACTAAGTTCAGCCTTTGGAGACAGTTTGGCAGTTTACATTTCAACATTCCCTGAGCCTGGAGAGGAATCAAACACTTCAAAACCAGACATTCCAAACAGACTGTTCCCAAAAAACACATTCTGGAAGTTCTCTGTGAAGTTATGCATAGAGCGTTTCTTTAGGGCATTTTATCTTAGTTTAGTTGTTCAATATAAAATGTGTTAAAGGCTTTATTATCTTTGATACTCTTGATTGATCCAAAACAATGGTACCAGAGATAGAGTATTTACATGGTTGTTTTCATAAATATGTTTTTACCTTATAAAGTCAATGTATTTACAGTGTAAATATTGGTGTTGTGTCTAAATAAAACCTGAATCCAGAGCCATTTATAGCTCTGCCTGAATCTGTTATCAAGAGGTTTTCTCAGGTCAATCTGTAGAGAGGAGCTTCGGGAATAGCCTAGAATAGGAAGCTTATGAGGTAGGCAGTATCCCTTTCTGCCGATAACTTGCTTGATAGGCAATAGGCATTCTTAGGACGTTTCGTCATGCGCAAAATCTCCCCTTATGTGTTTTGGGGCGTGGCGAAACGCGATGACGTTTTGACTGACGTTGTTCGCGGCCAATACACATTCAGATAACGCCAAAAGAGGGCGGGGCTTACGGTCAGTGGTTTTCCCGCACTGCGCGTCACAGGCTGGCTAGGATGATTTAACCCGGCGCTAACCTATTGGCTGTTCGCAATGGCTTCTTGCATCAGATGGCTGAGGTTTCGACTGAAGGATTTAGCGGGTTTGGACACTGTTTCCAGGTAAAAAGTTTGGACAATATTTACTTTTCCTTTCCTGCTTTGAGATGATCAAAGCCTGAAATAAGAAGACGCTGTGGTTATTAAACGATACGTCCGAGCTTTCGGCTGACCTAGTTGCTGAGTTGCTCTGATTCAATGTGAATGGGTTCGGTGAGGTTATGCATAGATATTGTATTAAGGACTTGTTATTTTTGTGCCTTTCCCATTTTGGCAAAAATACACCTTTTATATATTGCTAATATGGGTCGGGTAAAATACTCTAGTAAGCTTAATTTGAGCTTTCATCTTAGCCTTCTTTGTGTTCCAATGTGGACCGATCAGGTGGTTCGTCTCTCATTAAAGCGCTAGAAACTGGTCATGTACAAAATGGTTATATTGGTTTAATTTGGTTTGCTGACAAGGGGCGAATGAGTACTAAATACGAACTATTCCTAGTCATCATTCGTGCCATTGTTGACGGACCATGAATGTTCTGGGGTCCATCTCCCCAGTGAGGTCCACCGGAATGATCTCCGATTATGAACGCCTTTTATTGAATGTTTAACATATTGTGAGGCCAACTGGTTGGTGTTTTACTACATTGTCCTCCAAGTTGAACATCTATGCTACATCCTTTTGTATTTTCCATTTCATATTCTCTCACCTGCATGCTCTTCACGGTTTTATATCCTGGGTCTTGACCTCGTCAAGATATACTAATGATAATTTGAACCCCCTTTATGGTGCAGTTGGCAGATATGGTGATTTACAGTGCGATGGCAGACCTGCAAGTCTACCAAAACGCTCTACAGGTAAGACATGTATTTTATTGTGCACCTGCAGGTCCCCTTTCAAACCACCATGGGTCAGTCATGTAACTTCCTGATTACACTGATAATGACTTCTCTACCACAGACGATTAAAGGAACTTGAAGTTGCTGAGTCATACATTCGGTTTAGGTTCTGGGAATAACCAGGTCCGATCATTTGCTTCCCTTTTAGATTGTTAAAGATTAGCCCATCCAGTTGTGACACACTTACTGTTGGTTAGGTTAGGGTCATTTGTTAAATTTTTTTGTAGGTTAACTGCTTTATCTACAGGTTCTGAATAAATACAAAGACTATTATCAGTGTTTCAGGGCATAATAAACAAAACCAATTATCTGTGGTCTTCTTCTGGTCCTTTCATTATGTTTCAAAGGTTTCATATCTGGTTATTCTCGCACTTTCCCCCCCACACCCCCCCGCCCCTTGCTCGGTGCGGTGTACTCACAGTCACAGAGAAGCTCTCTGGCTGTGGGCCAAGAAGCTGACCTCAAAGGGGAAAGTCAACAGAAAGGGACAACCCCGGTGGAGAGAGGTACTACATAAGTTACATGGTTATAATACAACTTAGCACTAGCACCACTAGGTCCCCCTTTTCACTCCAGGCCATCTATGGTTCGTAATCATTTGAAATGAACACATTAGTGTTTTAAAGAGCCCCACATAAACCCTGGGCTTGTTTTAATCAATTAGATCTGTGCAGAGCTATGTTAAAATCTCTGATCTTGGTACCAGAGGGTGTGGTAATTAGGCTTTTAGAGGAAGCAACCCTTATCCGTTCAGATAAGTTGTTCTAACCAGCAGGTGGGATTTCTATTTTAATGCATAATTTCCTCATGCTTTTATGTAAAGGTGAGGGTCGGCAGCGAGATGTTTTACTGTACCAATGTTGAAGAGACCGGTTGAGATGTATTGTCTTGAATGCAACCTTTTCTAATATTTCCCAGGTGCTGTAGAAATGGAGAAAAGCCAGCCACTGAACATTCCAGAAGCAGCCAAAAGGAAGAAGAAGAAAAGAACAAGAGCAAAAGACAGCTTCATGGGAAGCTTTGATGGTACACACTCATATTTTCTTATGATACTCCACTCCATTTCAAATGTGCATCAGGGTCAGATTTTTAAAAGCATAATGTTTTCTTCCCAGATGTCTACAAGCTGACTGAGGAGATTTTGGGCCAGGGAGCGTGTGCTAAAGTGCAGGGATGCATAAGTCTTCAGGATGGGAACGAGTTTGCAGTGAAGGTAAGTTCACAGGTGCTTGTGTCTACCAGGAAAGAGCTACAGAAGTAGACCTAGAGAAGATGTATCTTTTTTTGCATTCAGCTACATAAGTGCTTTTAATCCTTGGCACTGAATGTCATTAAATACAGTTAGTTAATCAATCTTTTTACTTTTTTTTACTTCCAAATTAAAGAAGGCAATAACCATTCTAATATAATAGCATAGCATATATTTTCTCAAAAAATAAAAATACAGAGGCTAGATTTGTATATTTAGTATTTTCTTTCTTGCCCTAGATCATCGAGAAAAGCGCGGGCCACAGTCGAAGCAGGGTTTTCCGGGAAGTAGAGACGCTCTATCAGTGTCAGGGAAACAAGTGAGAACTCATTAACAGAAGCAACTCATTTCTAAAGTGTACCAATAAAAACCGACCATCTCTGATCTTGGGTCATCTTATTCCTATCAGGAATATCTTGGAACTCATCCAATTCTTTGAAGATAGTTCCTGCTTCTACCTGGTGTTCGAGAAGCTGCGTGGAGGTAAGCATCAACATGTGTGATGACATTTTTATGACATTTATTGCCACCATTGATATCTCCAATGCGATACCTGCACTCCACCTGATTATATTGTTCCCATAGGCTCCATTCTAACGCACATTCAGAACCGGAGGCACTTTGATGAGCTGGAGGCCAGCAGGGTGGTCCGAGATATAGCCCTAGCACTGGACTTCCTGCACACTAAAGGTAGGTTGCCACCTAAAGAACGCCTCTGAGCATCACCCGGACACATGGAAGTATGTTCCTTAACATTGTCTTCTTTCTTTGTTCAAGGCATTGCACATAGAGACCTCAAACTGGAGAATATCCTTTGTGAATACACCGACCGGGTAAGATAATAAACAATCTAACCTTCAGCTGTTCTGGATAGATTAGTGTTTGAGTGCTGATATGAAATGGGTTGTAAGCTCTCTTATCTGTTTCCAGGTGTCCCCTGTGAAGATTTGTGACTTTGACCTGGGAAGTGGCGTGAAGCTGAGCAGTGCTTGTACACCCATCACAACTCCAGAGCTCACCACTCCTGTAAGACTAGCAGTTCATCCCACGTACAGTAGTAAAGGAGACCATTGACCAACGTTTCATTACAATCACAAATCTCTCCGATAGTCTAAACATAATTTACCAACTCCTTCACTCTGGGATGCGCTCTCTGCAAGTGAAAGGGCTAGTAAGTGATGTTAAGGTAGTTGATTCAAGCCTTGAATTAAGCTTGTTGTTAAGATGTTGGACAAATTAAGATGTTGGACGATAATCCTTCAGTACAACAAAGTGGATCTCATCATAACGTTGGCCCTTCTCGCCTCATTCTTCTCCCTCCCCCCCCTTAGTGTGGCTCAGCGGAGTACATGGCCCCCGAGGTGGTGGAGGTGTTCACGGACGAGGCCTCCTTCTACGACAAGCGCTGCGACCTCTGGAGCCTGGGGGTCATCCTGTACATCCTGCTGAGCGGCAGCCCCCCTTTCACTGGCCACTGCGGCAGTGACTGCGGCTGGGACCGGGGAGAAATGTGCAAGACCTGCCAGGTCTGTACCCCCACCATGACGCAGCTGTATAGAGGCTGTACGCCATTAGTCTGTACCTAGTTTGACTCTTGCCCAAAAATCATATTATACAAGGTGATTCACATTTTCTGGCTTTAGAGAAGAGCGTTGCTTTGTGACTGTTCCCCTGGACACTCGTTCCTTCCTCACGAATGTCCTGCATATTGCCAGCTAGCCGTGATTCACAACTTCACCTGGAAAAAGCCTCAGAATCTGAATTGAAAACAACGTTCAACAGTTCAGAGTCAAAGCCCTAGTGGCGTTCCACCGTTTTGGACTGGTGGCGTCCTCGGCTCCGTTAGAAAATAAAGAGGATGCAGTGAGGTAGATGAGCATAGCATGGGCATGTGGGAACGCTACAACACAATACTGATTTCTTTAATTTATTTTTGCTCTTTTTAGAGTCACCTGTTCGAGAGCATCCAGGAAGGCAAGTATGAGTTTCCAGAAAGAGACTGGGCTCGCATCTCAGAAGGAGCCAAGGACCTCATCTCCAAGCTGTTGGTTCGAGATGCCAACCTGCGCTCCAGTGCTGCTCAAGTCCTCCAGCACCCATGGGTGCAAGGGGTGCGTGTTCCTATATTGAGAGAGACAATCGTTTCCGTGTTTATTTTTTAGAAAAAAAGTTGGAATATGGAATAATAATATAACTTCATGGTCACATTTAGACATTGGCCTTGCTTTACTAAAAGCAATGTGTTTACATGTCCTCCCTTTCTTTGCTAATGTTTGTTTGTTTTATTCCTCCAGAATGCCCCCGAGAGAGGTCTTCCCACTCCTCGTGTTCTGCAAAGGTGAGCTTCAGCGCTCGGCTTTTCATGCAAATATTTAGTTTACTTGACTAATGGGAGGCCTCTTATCCATTAACACCGTTGTGACTAAAACACCATCCACCCACTACTTTTATTAAGCATTAGGTCTGTGTGTACAAGACGTGCATGCGCAATGAGTGCATGGGCAGAGTGCATGCACATAGCCGGGTAGCTAGTTAGACAGTCTGTTCCTTTGTGCTGAATAAAATGATTGGAAGGGCTTATTTGCAGGCCTGGTTACTGAGGGGTTACCGGGTTATTACCATTATTTTTGCACGAGAATTTGAGTTCTCGATTGTCGTCCGGACGGATAATGTACTTCAACGCTTAGGACAATGAAATGTGCCTGATCTATCTTTTAAGGGCTATACAAATAAACTGAACTGGACTGTACCAAGCACAACACCAAGGCCTCCTCCCCCTCTCTGCGCCCTTAGGAACAGCAGCACCAAAGACCTGACCCAGTTCACCGCCGACGCCATCGCCTTCAACCGCCAGCTGTCCCACCATGACGAGGAGCAGGAGGGCGTCGAGGCCGGCGCCGTGGGGACGGCTGCCGTGGTGGTCTGCTCCATGCGCCTGTCCCCGCCCTCCAACTCCAGACTGGCGCGCCGGCGGGCCCAGTCCAATGCTGTGCGGGCCGCAGACTTCCTGCCCTCGCCAGAGACGGGCGTCGTGACCTGACCTGCCCGCACCTTGATGATGTTATGATGATGGTGATGATGGTGATGATGGTAATCCTTGAGAGCCATGTTTGAACTGTCCTCCTCCTCCTCCTCCTCTTCTGTCTGCCCATTGGTCCTCTGTTCTGTAATTGTCACGTCTTGGATCATCATCTTCATCATCATCATCTAATTTGAGTTTTTCAACAGAACCACTTCTTATTTCAATGTTCTGATGAAATTTACTTAAACTTCAATAAAAATTAGCCGTACTGTTGGATGGTGGCAAAAATGTATGCATGCTCCAGATGATGATGATGATGATGATGTGGTAAGTGTTGAAACTAGAAAACCATGTTTAAAGCATTCCTCTTCTCTGGCTGTAGCCCCTCTCATTGCCATCATTATCGCATCTGCATCCTATATTTTTAATAGTACCATTTATTTAGTATTTTTTTTATAGGACTGATTCAATGTGTGAAGGAACAACTCAAACAAACAGTACTGGTGTTGTGCAATATAGTAGCTCAGTGGGGAACCTTGACTGCCATTGGACGATGGAAAATTCTCCTGTATTTGGTCTATGTTTTAGTGTAGCCTTGTGATGGGTCGTTTCCATTGGTGAAGTACTTTCCATGGTCGTAGGTCTTATCTGGTCCTGTAGCACTTGGAGGGACATATAATCCCTTGCTACCTCATGTCTGTTAGTGTTTCCTGTCCTGTTGCAAGCTGTGATGTCAAAGGTGTTTCAGTTGGTTCAGTGATGACTCTTGTTAAAAACATGCACTTAATTTAGACAGCCTTGAGTTGTTACTAGGTTTTCTGAAGTGAGCGTATCTATGACATTTATTTTTTTACCAAGGGTTTTAGGTTTTTACAATCGCAAGACTTATATTTTGTGTGTTCGCTTATTATGGGAAACTCAAATGATAAATACAGCTACTGATGTAATAATTGAATCTCCTCTAATTAAGATTTGTATTTATATCGTTCTAGCTGTGAATGGGTTCTTACTGAGCAGTGATATTATATATTTCTAAGCTTTATTTTTTTAACATGACCTGACTTATAAGTGGTGTCTAATTTATAAGCATTATTAGGATTTAAGTTGTAGATTGAATTCACGTTAAGATGGAGCTTGTTTTTCAAAGGGATGTGTGGCTCCTCAACCTGTGACACACAGCCTGCCTGTACACTTTAAACCATTGCTTTACATATGAGGGACATGAAAGGTGACTTCAAACCGTGGTGCTCCTTAACTGCCAACATTAACACCTCAAGTGAATCACTTGATTCCTCAAGTGCACTTTGCTTTGGTGTTTGTGAACAACTGCAACACCAAGAACCCTTATGTGATGGTGAGAGAAAGGTTAAATTTGCCATGTCTCTGTATGGTCAATCTAAAGGAGGATGACTTCTCATGTTGCACATGTGTTGGTTTTAATTGTATTCAATTTTTTTTTTTTTTTTAAGAGCTGTTGTAAAGGGAATCGATTTTTTTTTTTTTTTATTAAATAATTTTCAGTTCTGTATAGTTGGTTATTTTTTATGACTGCCCTTTAACAATATACCAAAACCAAGTATTGAAGTAGTCATGAGTCATTACACCTTCTTGTTTTATGCTCTACTAGATTTATTTATTGTGTTTAATTTTACACCAATCTTTTGTAATGTTTAATGGGGTCAACAGTAATCCCACACCTTTTTTTTTAACTTATTTTTTTCCCCCGACAAACCTATTAACTTTGTTGGCTATGTGGCTCACTAATGTTCACGGCATGGGAACAGATCCTTCCCCGTTGCCATGGACACTACATCCCTATAGCAACGGTCAGACATTAATTAAGAGATTTTCTCTGAGGGGAACCCATTTGGAAACGGTTGCTTGTAAAAGCCCTCCCACTCATCACGTAACGGTTGAATGATATTTTATCTGTGACCTCCTGATAGGTTGAACCTCTTGAGACCCTATGCAAATAGATGCTCTTCGGAGTATTCCTGCATTCATTTTCCAAGCTGAGGTCCCAATAAAAACGGATTCACAAGAACTGTCGACTTTGTCTTTACTTCCTTTTCGTTGCAAAACGCATTTAACCAAATGTAAAAGTCTTAATTTCTAAGTTTGAACTCCTCTGAGTAGTAGGTAGGCCTAGGTATTTTTCTGTAATTAAAATACCTCCAGTATCTATTTAATGCAACAATGATGCGATTGGCTGGGTGGTGTGAGTGGGCGGGGCTCGAGTGTCGATAGTAAGATTATTATAAACATAGAGGAGCGGGCTGGCAAGACATTTCTTTTTAGGGAATTTATCAATTAGGAGGCTATAGGATGTGATTTTATTGATAGCAGTATTGAAGTCACTATCTATCAGCCTTGTATTGAGATATGTCCAGGTGACTGAGCTACAAGCTTGATATGTTGCATATTACGAATTCAAGAATAAGGTTCACTCAATCAAAATTATTTCACTATAATATATTCAACACGAATAATTGCCAAGATATCCTCAGGGGCGGTCGGAAATGATGAAAATGTCTTAACTCCTGGTCTGGGCGGGCAAATGGTCACGCCCCCATATATGTGAGCGCATTTATAAATCAACGCATCTTCCTCAACCTGGTTTATTTTTTCATTGGCTCACAGCGCTGTGGTAGTAATCTCCACTGGATCCGAAGTGGAATTGTTTAATGTGAATCTGGAAAAGATGGCTTTAAGATTAACAAGACCGTCAAAGGTAAGTAAAAACAACAAGCTCGCGTTGTGAGTCAGTATCACCTGTGAGCGAGGTCTACAAAGATTAGCCTGTTCATTTAGATTTTAAACCTGTGGCTTGGCACTTGAAGCAACAGGGATAAAATGCTTATTTGAGGAAGATGACAACGTTTTCTTTATCAATTCAAATCGTAGGTCTCTTTCTTGAATTATTCTTATCCCCCATCTCCCACTTTTAGTTTCTAAAAAAAGGGTTAGGGTGGGTAAGGGTGTTAAAAGTGACCCATCTGTCTTTTCTTTGCTCCTCATCCAGCCGCCTTCTGTCATAGCTCATCGCACATGCTGAAGAAGTCCCCAAGCACCCATATGCTGCTTGGATTTGCGCTTTAAAAAAAACATCCAGAGCCGCTGTCTCCATCGGAGGCCCGTGGAAGCATGGCCCCGGTTGACCCCCTCTCCTCCTCCAAGCCACCGCTTGAAACACCAGCCGCTCATGCGCAAACCACCAGGCTCCCCAAGAAGCGCGCCACGGGGCCGCCGCAGAACCTGCCGTCCCCGGCGCTATGCTGCGCTTGCGGGCTGTGCGTCACGCTAGCCGGCGTCAACGTCACCCTAGTGGGCGCCTTTGCGTTCGGCACCCTCGTGCCTAGCAGCAACCCCCCCATCGTCATCGGACCCCTCCTCCTGCTCGTGGCTTTGGCCTTCTTCACGACGTGCTGTGTGGTCAGCAGGAGGTCCGCGGGCCCCGCTACGGCCGTGGACGCGGCGGGGTGCGACTCGAGCTCGGGGCTGATGAAGGCGGGGGGCGCCGTAGTGTTTGAGATGGAGACCAGTGAGCACACGTTGCCGGACACCCCCGCCGTTCAGCTCAGCCCCACCGACTCCCTGGGATCGTCGTCGCTCATCCAGGATCAGGAGCGCCCTGATCTGCGGCCCGCGTGTGGGTTGGGTGAAGGAGACGCGGGCCCTGTCGCAGATGGCAGCCCTGCCCTTCCTTGATCAGCGGGCAGGTGCACTGGCTGGGTTCAGATCCAGCCATTGATAAGACTTTTACAACGTAGGCCTATACATAACAACATTGACCCCGTGGGCCTACCAGAGTCAGACATTGTGTGAATGTGTTGACATTGTGTGAAAGTCTCATGGAAACTTGTTTACATGTGTTGTTATAATGCAGTCCCACTAAAAGGGCATTCCCGTTACAGCATGTTATTACAAACTTCCCCATGTCTCCAAGACTTTGTTAGATATATACAAAATGTATATTACAACACATCACTGTTCGATTTATCTTTTCATCTTGAAGGGGGGTCTCTCTTTCTCATAAAAAAGTTTGCGAAACGCCAACATCGCATGTGCAGAAGCGTCGGTATTCGTAACCTCTTCTTTAAGTTCTACCTTAACATTTCTCGTGTTTCCCGAAACGTTCTTCGCTGCGAATCTCTTTCGTGCGTCTGTTCGTTGGTCTGATGCGCTCGTAGAACCTTCTTAGCTCTTCTTATCACAGTCATGTTTCAGCTCCTGACGAGTTCTGCCACTGTGCGTTGACCCCCCGTTGCGTTCATGTTCATTCCAAGTTCGCAAAATTGAGGCCAAATGAAACGGCATGTTTGAATTAAGGCTGTTGTCTCGGCGGCTTGCTTCCAATCATTAAAAAAAATCGCAAATTCAAAATAAATATTTTATTTTCATTTAAATTCAAAAATGAACAAAACTGTCTTCTAAATTAAGGAAATTATACTGGGAAACGAATAAACCATTATAAGCAACGAGTGAACTTAATAAGCAATCAAAATACTTTTTTCAACCACCGCCTCTTTCCCTTGGCATTAAGTTTTCACCTGACATATGCAACAGATGTAATTAAGGCAACCTGGTCTCACAGGAATCCGTGAAATGAGTCAGTCTACGTCCCGTACAGTAGGCCTAGCCTATATTTTAATTTTACGTCTTTAATGTTAAGAGACGAAACGGGGATGGATAATGAGCATTGTTTAAGATCAAATGACAATGCCACATATGGCAGACACCTTCAGATATGAGAGACCCCCTGAGATGTTTGCTGCCTTTATGGGATCCAGTCCTCACTTAATGGGAGCTCTCCTCCCTCTGGCTCCTACGTAATTCAAACACTTGAACACATCAACTCCATCATAGACTGTTTGGAGAGAATTGTTGAAACATGTATTTATAAATATATTTTCACATGCTTTCTTTTTTGTTGTCTTATTATTCTCTTATTGAACTTGTGTAGAAATGAATCCCCCTCGTGAATGAATAAATGGGTGATCCATCTGTATATAACATGGGTATAGCCTAATTATATTATATATGAGGTTTAAAATATCCGGAATGCACATGATTCCCATAATTCAATGATGTATAAAACAGTTGAATCAATCTGACAGAAAACAAACATAGGCCTAGTTAATGTTAATCCCCATCACCCATTCACTATTATGTAGAACTCATTTTATTGTACATTTCACATCGCATGTCTTGCATGATCCAAGACTACAGGAGTGATGGGGCCTTTTTGTTCAGTTAGTTAGGGAGTTTTTTCTATTGATAGTATTTCTCTTCAAGTCCTTACAACATACATTGCAACCAATCAACATGCATTTAGAATGATGTGTTTCCAATTATGACACACAAGTTGTTTCAATGTGAAAGCTGTGCTAAGGTGCCTTAAAGACAACGATAACGAATCGGTTTTCCCTAGTCTGACATTGCTTCTAAAAACATATGCTACAATCCCGGTGACTAGGGTTAGGGTTAGGTTAGGGTTAGAGAACCATCACTTAACTGCTTCAGTTGAGTGATGGTTCTCTAAACTGAAGTCAATCAAAACTCAGCTCAGAAAACGATGTGGGGAAAGAATGCTCTCCGATCTTCGGCTGCTATCAATTGAAAGGGATGTCCCTGTTGACCATAACGAGGTCATTGACATAAACAAACACATGGCCAAAAGAAGAATGCTGCTATGACTCCACCACCAACCCACCCAAGATTGACTCCACCACCCACCATCTCCGGCCCCTGACT